>OZ020611.1:7578932-7757861 GCA_963971575.1 Liopterus haemorrhoidalis
AATTAATAATTTTATTATTACAAAGAAAGCAACTCTAATATCTCCACATTCGACTGTATATTGTTATTGTATAACCCTAGAACTGTAAAGGAAGCTGGTTTGTATCAAAGATTTGATATCCATAGCAACGGTAACCGCGTGACATCTTGTGGTTTCTTAATTAGAAATTATAACGTTCGATTAAAGAGGGAGCTGTCCTGGTATTGTAAACCCAGATTAGTGTTAATTTCAGTTAGTACTGTCAACAGTCTTAAAATAGAACGTGCAGAACTATACAGTTTACTGTTAGTTCGCACATTTCACACAACAAAGATTAGGTAAGAGTGCGAAAAAGAAAACTATTTCTTTCTTAACTAACGATATCTTTCTTAATAGATTAACATTTAGTGTTATAATTTTTAGCACACATCATATATCGTCGAATTACTGAAATAACCAGATAACTCCCAATATGAAGTTTCGAGTAATTAGCATTTGAAATGACTTAATAAATCATATTGGAAAATAAATATGTATAATGTATAATAAGTATTGATATGTGCATGATCTTGATCGTTCAAGCTTGGAGTAAATTTATTAGAACATACAGTATATTCCAAACGATTAGGCGGAATACTAAATGGGTCTTTCTTTTCCTTAAGGCTGCGTATAACCCCCGGAGGTTACTAGTTTCTTATACAAAACTAACAATCTGAAATAAAATTAGTATCAACCTATACATCAAATTTTGCACCGAATTTGTATCTATCTAATATGATAGTTTTAATTGTAGAAACATTTATTGTAAAAATATTATCGCTCAATAACTTAAAAATAGACATCAGCGATATTGTTCTGTAATTTTTTAAATCTATTTGTGGGTTTCGAATAACTTTTATTTTTATATAGTTTTGTGTAGAAATGTTCAAATAATACGTCGTTTTTTTTTTTCGACTTTATTACTTATAGTTAAGAGCCTTCGTCGAAAAATATTATGCTTAAAGATAATATAATGCTACTTGGTACACGTATCCTTCACGAAAAATAAATCATTTTTACCCGTTACACCAATTTTGAAAACCGCGGCAGATTCAAGAGAGCGGCAAAAATAGATTCCCAAGTACAATAACTATAAGTAATTTTCACAATACAACAAAATAGCTACAATCATATTTGTAGAATGAAGCTTTAGGTACAATTTGCCGCATCGTACGCAAATATGCGTCGATTGGTTTACAAGATGGCGTCTATAATGCAATTTGCTTATTTACAACTACCTAACAGTTTTTTCTACAATTAAAAATATCCTATTAGATAGATAAAAATTCCCTGCAAATTTTGATATATAAATTGTTATTAATTTTATTTCCGATTATTAGTTTTGTATTAGAAACTATTGAGGACTATAGGGTTGTGCGCCGCCTTAAGTCCCAAGAATCGAGCTTGCTTGGGATATTTCACGTTTCATGTTGGTAACTTTAATGTCAATAAGAAATGTCGAGAGGAAAACGCGTGACATTGTATTTAAAGCAGAAAATTAATACTTGGAAAACTAACAAACTTAAGAAATGGGAGGTGGTAAAATTAGTGTCTGCGTCATTTGAAGTAAAAACTTATTATAAGTTTAAAATTTATGTCAACTTCAGATATCTGCCAATTTTTGATATATTTTATATGTTAATCTTTATTTAATTTTATAAGTTTCAGAACAAGTGGTACGACAAATTGTGAATGGAGGGATAGAAAATAGACGAACGTGGACAAAGAACGCGCTAGTCAAATTAAAGAATAATTGTCATAAGTGTTTGAATGTTGAAAAAACGCGCTAGACTTATATAGAACAACCGTGAATTCGTCAATATTTACTATGTATGTTATATTGCCTACAAATAATAAATATTCCCTTTACACTTTTGTATTTATATTTTAATATAATTATAATTAAAATTATTATTAATAAAAATATGTGCAAATATTCTTGACTAACGGGTTGTTGGGACAATAGTTAAAGTCTAGATGTACAGGTCTCATAATGTACGACACGTTTTGAAACTTAAATGAATGCCCAATGGATTTGTGGTGAGAGTGAGGAGAGGCTGAGTGTACTTTCTTCGAACACGTTGCCCCCTGTTCTTTTTGCACCTGTCTCGTGATCTTTTCAGTGCAACAAGTTCTCTTCAAATCAGTTCCTACAGTACAGGACGTGTAATAAGCTTACTACATTACCTCTATATATACAAGATTCTTAGTATAAGCAGAGGTATATAAGTAATATCCATATGTCTCTACTACAATTCTCTCTTTCACCGCTGTCTAGCAGCCGGGTCCTGTCTTTCGGCTACTTTCAACACATTTTTTTTATTCTAATAATTAATAGTCTAGTTCTTATATATTATTTATTTATTTTTATATTTTTAAATATTAAGATTCCAAAACAATGATAAAGGGTTCGATTTCATTATAAACTACATTATTTGGTCTATAAAAACCCTATCATCGCTCAAAGCATTAATTTCTACGTATTAACTTAAAATGTATGACCCAGTCAACTTTGTATCACACGTCTCAAAAAATTAATGCATTTTGTGTCAATTTTTACATCTCTTCTTTTAGGATTAAGCTATGAAGCCTGTTTCGGTAACCACCATACTCTAAGCCAGTAGGCGACTGCTATTTTCCATTTGGTCGTACGATACTTCTTTGAGTTCTTATTCCTTCATTTTTTTATTTTGATATTTATACCTAAATTACTTACATATCGTTAGATAACGCATAGATGCTTCCCAATGTCATATTACTAAACATATGACATCAACACGAACAAGTTTCAAACTTGTACAAACATGTTCATATAATCTTGTAGACAACTAAATTTTTAAATCCATAACATTAAATGTGATTTATAAAGTTCTTATAACTTAATAAAACTGTAAAGCAGAAGAGAAAACACTGACAAAACAGAAATAAAGATAAAAGCAGTATGATGGTTGTCAATTTATCTCTCTGTAGCTCTGTAAGATAAATATAAATCTCACTACTCAAATTTTATTGAAGATAATTTAACATTCAGACGTTTATTCTCTGGATATTCAAATAACTTTTTAACTTGAGTGGGTATACAAGAACTACTTTGACAGCTGTATACCATTTATTACAATGAGAAATTGATTAAATGACATGTTTAAGTAATATTCTACTTTGTATCAAGTCTATGATTCATAAACACAGTAAAAGGTGGAGACTAGATACAGTTAAAACTTATACAAAATGTCTCTAAAATTTCATTTGTAGTAAAAATACGCAAAAGGTCGTTATAGTATCATTATACTACGATAGGACGTTCTTCATTTCATCTCATAAGCCTGTTCCAATGCTATTTATAATCTCACTCTTCGATTCATTACCCTACGGTGGTATATTGGCACGATGGTTCTTATATTAAAAATCCGCGCTTTTCATCTTGAGCCAGATGTTTTGCTTCCTGTATTGCGTGACCGATTAGGGACTTCATTTGGTGGACCCAGTGTTTAGGATGTACCTTTCGGCCAACATCCACAGCACATTGCCTTTTGCGTTTAACATTTCTGCTTTTCTGAATATATGGTGTTGGGCAATCGCTATAGAAGACAGAGTTGGAAGTAATTCAAAACAAATGGGTCAGCAATCAAAACTCAGTATATAGGAACGGACAGAAAATCTAGGAAATATCTCTTATAATTATTTAATATAAAATAAATTACATTCATATAAAAAACATCCAGAAGCTTCATTATTTCACACTGTTACTTCCCACCGGTAGGCGAAATCGAAACAATGGTCAAAGTATAGTAAATAGAGCTAGTTAATCCGTGAAATCAATTTATTCTTTCAAAATTGATACATATTAGTAGCTGCCCAGAGTAGAATGCGACGAAATATCAATATTTTAATGTCAACAATTAGATTCTTTTATCGGATTCTTTTATCGTTTATTCTTTTACAAGTTTAGGTTGCATATGTAACTATTGGTAATAAATGCAAGCCTGTGACTGCAAGCGCTAAAGCGTTTGTGCTTATCGTTGACAAGGTTGTTGCCCCAGCAAGGATATGGACATGGGTAACTCACCCACATTATGTAAAATGCAGACTTTAATTCTAAACACCTTAATTCCTAATTATAAAGAGTCATTGGCAACCAGCTAGCGAAATCCAGTGTATTCCGGCTCGACACCGCTCGCGAGTTTGCAAACCAATAATGTACGAAAACCTCAAAATAATTACTATGGAGAATGATGAAGCATTATAAGAATAATGTCTCAATTATTGAAATGTTGGCCTACAACACAAAACAGAGAGAAGTAGAAATTTTTAGATGAGGACTTTGTCTAAAGTTGAGATTCACAGTCTGTTATTATTATGCAGTTTACTAGTACTTTCTTTGCATAAGCTAGAAAAACAGTTATATATCTCAGAAATTTAAGCATCATAAGAATAAGACTCTACCGGGCAATGGTGGTAGTCCCTTTTATATTGTCAACTTCTCCTGGTTCATTTCCCATCTTTTTTCATCTTCTCTTTTTTCATCTTTCTAACATGTAGATGTTCAGAAATTCAGCTTTTTGTATCTGTGTACAAAGACTTTCTTTCAGCCCTAACGCTTTTAATGATATTCCTTTCTTTGGTATTATTCCAGTTGCTGATACCCTTAGAGGGTCACTGGTCAATATATATAAACGCCATTGCTTTTTTTATAATACATGCAAGACCTATATATTTTCGAATCTTAGATGAATAACCTGATTTTTTTAATAATTTAAAAAATATAAACCAGTAGATTTTTAGATATGACAACTGCAGAATCCACAAAGCCATACTTGGTTTTCATTCTCGTACTAGTCTATCTATAATTATTATATTTATGTTAAAACTATCATAAAAAATAGATCTCTTGTAAAAATAGTTTCACAAATCCCTGCATGTAATGCTAAAAAGTATTTTCATAATTCCATTAGCATTAAAATATGTTTAAATGCTTGGTTAAAACAGGCAATTGAATTTAATGAAACAAAGGCCTATTAAGTCCCACCGTTTTTGTCTCCAGAACCAAATAATGTCCTAGTGAAACAAAGAGCTTTTCGTAAGAAGGCATCGAAAGTTAATTGAGCAATTTCGTACACATGACGCTACAAGATCTCCTTAAGATTATAAAATTAAATCACTTGAACGACTTTTAGTACAAAACTTGTTAAAAACTTAACGTTGTAAACATATTTGACCTATATTTATGTATCATAAATTTTCCTGAACAAATATATAAGAAAGGTAAATAAATATACTAGTTTATTATAAGAGAGTTTGTGTTTTACGTTTATTTTTATAATACTTAGTATGTTTTCAAAACAAGTTAAAAATACCGCAGTTTGTTTGTTCACAGAGATATTTTCTGCACTAAGATATAAATAGTCGGTTTTCAGAAGATTTCATTGTAAATCTCTATGTACAAAATATTAATAACAATAATTTTCATTCATCATTGACGTGACAGCCTAAGAGAGGTTAGATTTCCTCTTCCCAGGTTTTATGACCATATTTTCAATCTGTGTACATTCAGGAGTCATCTGGATTGTATTACTTCAATTTTTTTTAGAGTACACAGAAAGGATTGTAAACAGGAAAATAAACAAAAAACATTTCAAATTGATAGAACACAATGTGAGGTTTGGACGAAAAACAGGACAAGCCTGATCACAGAACCTCATTTAAGTCACCAAAATCATTTTGTAGGTATTCCTCAGTAGAATGGAAAGCCTTGGCAATTAGATATTTTTTAGTTTCTTTTTTTGAATCTTACGAAGTTAAGGCTCTTGGTGGCGGAAGGTAGAACATTATAGAATTTAATTGCATGATAATTTGCGCTATACCTGGATTTCCTGAGTCTGGTAAATTCAGGACGAATATCATTCTTGTTTCTCAAGTCGTGTACGTGAAGAAACTTTGGACAGACTATGTAGAGGGGTTGTTATGTTCATGCAGGAGGCACTGATGAATGTATAGGGACGGAAAGGTTAAAATGCCCAATTCCACAAAATTTTCTTTGCAGCTGGATCGGTATTGTATATTGCTCATGATCATAATGGTTTTGCGTTGCAAAGCAAATAGCCTTTTTATTTGGGTGGAGTGACCCCAAATCAATAAGGCGTACGATAAATGAGACTGGTTAGAGGCAAAGTAATATGTTTTTAAGACTGACTTAGACGCGCACCATTTTAAGTTGCTTAAGCAAAAAACAATGTACAATTTTATTGGCTACTTTGTTTACATGTAACTTGCTTGTAAATAACTTGCTGTCGATTTTCAATCTTAAAAAGGTTACCGCAGCTGAATTATTGGCCTGCTGTAGGTTTCTTGTTGAGAATATCATATGATGAGTTTTACTGTTATTCAATGTTAGCTCATTAGCCAAAACCCAGCTGTTTAAATAAGTCAAAGATAAATCTCTTTGGTCCAAAAGTGACAGTAATGAACTATTGCTCAGGAGGGTCGTAGTGTCGTCGGAAAATAGGATGGCGTTTGGTTATAATATTTACATGGGGCAAATCATTAATGTAACTCAGAAATAAAATGGGAAACAGAACAGATCCTTGGGGAACTCCATGATTTATGTCAGATATTTTTGATCTCGCAATCCCAACGTTTAAGAATTGCTGTCTGTTGGTAAGATACGAGCAGCAGATACAAACGATTTAACGCTTGGGGTCACAGGCTTGATCTATCTTCCTTTCACTTCTCCTTGGAACTTCGTATAGTAAAACGTCATTGTTCTTATGATTTTATTAAATTTGTATGGCATCCGATGCTTACCGAAATTTGGACATCTCATTAATTGATGTAGTAGACGTAGTGTCATTTCGCAGTTTTTTTTTTTTTTTTTTAGAAAAATACATGTCTTTTTTACATTTCTCTCGGTATTTTTTACTAAGTTTCGGCATTTTTCATATATGTGGATTAACGAATTGCAACAATTCCAACTCTGTAGGTACAATTTTCACCATAGAGAGATACTGTGGAAGCAGTAATTTCAGAAATAACATTTTATTATTATTTAAAATTATATTATTTAATTAAAAGCAAAATTTCTAAATTATTTAAAGATAAAAACTAATCGTATCTTAAGATAAACATCCGAGTGATTAATCGATTTTTTTTTTTTTAGTTCAAAGGCAAGGGTACAATTTACCATCGCAAATTTGTATGATATTTAGAAAAACATTAATTTTTAAATACATGACGGAAAGTTATAAAAATGTTGATATACTGCCATTTATTTTCAGTATGTTTTTCATATAGTTTTCCTTGAAAATTTTAAAAATGGTTTATTTGCTAGTTGGAGAGGCGATTATTTTTAAGGAACCAAAAAAAAGGTTGTATTTAAATTACTAGATTTTAAGGGAAGTCTGTGAAAATGTCAATAGAGATAAAATTAGCTGAGTATATACCTCCGAGGAAGGAGTAATTAAAGAACCTCTAAAGAGATCTCCTCTTTTATTTGGGTGAGAAACCCGATAACGTGGTTGTGTTTAAGAAAAGAGTTACTGTTTCTCTTATGCTCAAATTTAGCATTTGATTGTCGTCCTTTGGACGTAGCTATTATACAAATAATTTTAATATGATGTACAATAAATAATAATATTTTTACACTGTAATGACAGTTTTAGGAATTAGAATTCATTGTCCATTTTTTTCTTCTTTCTATGTCTTGTCTGTAAATTGGTGAGATTGAGGAAATGTGCAACCAGGTTACTAATCTTCAAAATGAGAAGTGGTCTTCTATGTTAAAAAAGTTCTCCACCACTGGCCTAGCTTCTACTTGACATACACGAACTAGAATTGCAATTGTTAATTGTGAAATGTCGATGTGAAGTAAGTTGGATTTGTCGTTGAAAACTTCAAGTCACATGATTCTGCACTTAACTGTGTTGCAGGTTGTCCAACTCTCGGACAAAATTTATCAACGTACTGTCAATAAACAACTGCTATTGGAGTCCTGATTATTTCATTATATAAACAATTTCTTATTTCTGTCAATAAACGTCATTGAAATATTATGAATAGTGTAGTAAAAATAGAAAATAATTTAGTCTCATTACTATTCTTAAATAGCACGAAGATGGTATTATAGTACTGAAACACCGAAATCATTCATCCAATGTTAAAAAAGTGTTTTTGATGGAAAGTAGTTTTGGTTTTTGTAAAAGCTCATCATTTTAAAATATACAACCATCTAACGATATTCTTAATGAAACGAATTACTTAACCCACCTTGACAAAAAGTTTAAAAATTTTGTTCATTATGCATATAATTCCATTTGTCATGCAGGAAATATTTAAAGTTTCAAAATTATTAACCCCTTAATGCCGAAAATTACAAATTCGCGGCGTACCTTTTCTACAACTGTGTACAGAAAGATTTTTTTCGTGCGATGGTCGGGTGTAGTGTATTTAGTAGATTCCTATCTTAAGATATAACAGTAAAAAATTAAAGTTGCCATAATATCTCTACTTACATATTTGTTTTTATAAAAAAAAAAAAAATTCTTTAAATTAATTCAGATGTTAAGAATTATGTATTGTTCAAAGTTTCTTGGTTGAATTATAAATTAGATTGATAATAGAATACAATGAACTTAAAATTTTAACCATCATTTCCTGGAATATTATTATTCTTTGTATAAAAACCTTATTTTGAATTAGATAATGGATAGATCGATAGTTTCAGTTTGATTTTCGAATAGCATAAGGTAATTCTGAAATCTTATGGGATACTCTTGGTCGATTATCTGGTGATCTATTCGATTTTTTCTAGCTCAATATTAAACTATATTAATTTTGAACTTTTTAAGTACATCTAAATTGTACTTTTGCGTTAATAAAGTTATAACTGAATTCTAAATCGATTTTTATTGAACGTAATGTAACTTCTTATAATACAATTCAAATGTAAATGACAATTCAGATTGACCACAAGACGGCCTTCGGTTGGTAAGTACCAAAATATATCTTTGAATTCGCCTAACATAATATTGAACTCTGGATAAAACTCATTCCTAGCACTCAAATTCCTGATTTCCAAATCTCATTTTAGTATGAAAACTGTTAATTTACATAGTGGTTTTGGCTTTAATTACAATATTGTTTTTGATCACTGGCCTCTGGTCTACAGGCTCTTTTTGTCCAGCATAAAGGCTGACAATAGTGTGGTGATACCAAATTGGAAGCTGGATTGGACGTTACGTTTCATATTTATTGAAATTAAACAGATATCTTTTCAATATGTTTACATTATACCATAGGCTTGCTATATATTTGAAAGTAGTGTCATGATTGGTAAATAGATAAGAAGCTTGCTACATTAATGTTTAAGTATTTACAATTTATACCAAAATTTTACTAAATAAAAAATATTTTAGTAAAAAAGAAATAAATATTTAGTGGTATCTATAATATAGTACGCCAAGGTGTGTCCATGAGTGCGTGGGTGCGTGGAAGTTTTCTGAAATCTAAAACAATTGAAGCGAGGTTCCGAAATGTAACGAAATATTCCGAAGCTTACCGAATTTATATTGACATATAACGCGTAATAATAATAGTTGTTAATTGATATGTTTACACAAAAATAATATAAATTAAAATTATTATTAGCAGAAAAATAATTATTTAAAAAAATATTTGGTTTTGATGAAAGTAAGTAAGCAAAATGTGACTTTTTTTCTTTATTATTATTTTTTCAATGCTTTATTATTTTTTTATTTCTACGATTAACATTTTAAATTATCTAACATCTTAAATTTTCAAAAATTAAATGTAATGCATTGAGTAAAACTCGCTTTAAAAATTATAATTTTTACCAAGAATTACCGGCCGAGTTTGGTCATTAATATCAGCGTCACTAGGTGACAACTTATTTGTGTGAATTTAAAATTGGTTGGAAATATTTAAAATATTTTGGTAAAAATTACAAATTGATACATTCAATAGTTTGCACCTTTGAAATTGTATTTCATGTTGGTATTAAAACATGGTAAAAAATTTCAATATCTTAAAATGTCATTTCATTTGACATATGTCATAAAGATAAATAATATCATAGTTATAAGCAGTTCACTTTTGTAAGAACTAGATCTGGTTATTTTGTTGATTTTTATAGTGTATTACTGACTTTTAGAAACTTGGTTATATTGTAAAAAAGGCTTTACAGTTTTGGGTTATGTTTGTATTACTTTAGGTTAGTATTATATTTACAAAATATTTAAGATGTCAATATTCAAAATGAATATCAACATGACATACAGTTTCAAAGGTGCAAACTTTTGAAAACAAAATTTCCTCTTAGTTTGTTTTTACAAAAGTGAATTGCTTATATAATGATCATAACCAACAAATCTGAAGTGGGTTTTACAGCGTAAGGAATATTTTGAAATGACAAATTTACATTTAAAAGTCAGTACTACACTATAAAAGTAACCAAAATAACCAGATCTGGTTTGACATTACAAAAGTGAACGCAATATATTATAGCGGGCAAACAATTAAATTTTACTGTGTAATTGTTTCTCACGGCATATTTCAAACTGATTTGAGATATAGTGTAAGCACGCTTTTTTCCGTGTGTGCTCTTTTCCGTGTGTATATTTTTTCATGTGCGCTTTTTTCCGTGTGCGTATTTTTATATTATATAAGTAAGTAATTGGAAAATTTATTATAATAAATACATTAAATTTAACGTCTCAAATCATTTTCAGTTTTATTATTATAAAGGTAATGCACGAGTGAAAATGAATCGTTTTCCCATCTTAAAAAGTTAATGATTAAATAATTCGGAATAATACTCATTATTTGTTCAGTTTTTAATACTGGTCGAAGAGTTGATTCAATTGAATTGGATGAAGTTAGGCGTATGGCTAGAGAAAAAAGTCTGAGGTATCGAGCAAGTTCCACATTAAGATAATGATTTGTTTGCCAACATAGTTAGCAACGGGTCCACTAGATAATAAATAATAAATAAGTTATAAATAGGTTTCGTTTACGGATAAAGTTTCTAATACGTGGATTGAATCACCAGATGCGTGCTTAATATTCCTTTTGGCGTTCGCGGTTAAATAGTCACTATTTCTAGCAGTGTTGTTCGTGATAGTCTTCGGACAATGTTATGATCTGTTCGCAGCAAGTCAAACGTGTTTGTAGATTTGAGCAGAAACTCTTAGTCAGAAAATGCATTTTAGTTTTATTGAATTTGGTTATTACTATGAGGCTCCCACTTAATATATCATTTAATAAAATAAATGTAAATATGGAAATAATTAGACATTGATAGTTATCTGAAATTGACAATTTCTAGTGTATTTATTATCACTAAAAACTTTTTTTATTGCCACTTTTGTCCATTATTTCATTGGTAAACAAAATATAGCCATTTAAACAACAGCAAATATATGTTACTAATAAAAGGCTTTATCAATTCTCCTATGTAAGCTTTTCCATGTGCGCCATTAGTAAGTACCAACCAATAAAATTAATCTAATGACCGGCAAATTGAAACTCTTATTAATCATTTATGAACTTAATTTATTTTAACCAATTTATTCATATGTTTTATAATTATTACCTCGATAAATTAATACTCTTATTTCTAGAGTAAATTTCCGATCTTTTTGAACAGGTTCTGCATTTATTATAAAAGCTGTAACTTAAGTTTTGTATAATAAAAAAATCATAATATATTTAAGTAAAATAAATGAGATCTAGTAAGAGAATTATATCGAGGTAAGAGCACTTTATTTGTTTTTTTTATTTAGTAACAGCAGTGAACAAGCGAACAAGCGCTCCATAGATCTCAATAAAGCATTTTGTAAAACAAAGTGTTTTTAAAAAGTTTTCAAAGTGAAATCTTTCTCAACATTGTTATTAGAATGTCACGTTGTTAAACGGAGCTAAACATATGGGCTAACCCCTAACCTAGACTTTAAGCTGACGTGGATGAAAGCATGAGACAGGTCCATGCAACGTCGTTTTTCCGTTCCGCCCGTCTTCTGTTCCTAAAGTCATTACTCCGCACGACCAACTTACTGACAAATGACGTGAAGTCTTGAAAAATGGAGTGGTTGTCAGACAAGTCGATGAAAGCCCGCTGACGTAATGAAGATCAAAAGAGATAAATTTCTTCTGATTAGATAAATGTCTCTTTTTATATCCTGGATTTTTATCTTCACAAATAATCTAGAATAATTTATTTATAGGATTATGGAGTATATTTTTCTTGTTGACGGAAGTATTTTCGATTAGTTTTTAAAAGTATTACGCCTTTTTTATAAGTTTTCCAAAGATATCTTCTTTAATATACTATGGAAGATTTATTATCAGTTTATGCATCCAAAACATTGGAATTATACTACTGAATGAGCTGCAAGTAAGATAGGAATTAAAACATTTAATAACTTTTATTGAATTAACTTTTTAGGATTTCGTCTTATTAACCAAGACATCCTTATACTGTCACTCAGGTGCTTGGCATAACCATTGAATCTGGAGTTGAAATTCAGTATGCATGTTGAGTTATTTGACCCGCACATAAGAAAAATACTGAGAGTAGCTTGAATTCTCAAGTCGATCAAATCAATTTAAAAAGGATAGCTCGTATTCTCAAGCTGATTGATCAATCAAGTCGAAAATCGCTGTGAACGAATACTCAAGTCCAGCTGAGAAGAATATCTCTATCAAGGAGGAGAAAAGGAAGTCCAAGTATATGGATCTCTTGTCCGAGCTTAAAATGCTGTATCCAGGGTATAAAGTTAAGCTTGTAGTTTTGATAGTTGGCGTTTTGAGTGGTATGAAATGAAGGGAAATCAAGTCCATTCCCGTCTGCCAACTCTTTAATCTACAGGATGCAGAAAGCAGTATTGCTCAGGTCACTCCACATTGAGCGAGCACTGGATCTGGCGTAATTTTTGCGTCTGCATATCATCAGGGGATGCATCCATTTGTATTTAGCTCCACTAGTCTCTAGTATGACCTGGCTCAAAAAGTTACTGAAGTTTGCGATTAATGGACGCTTGTGAAGATCTGACAAACCTTATAATAATAATAAATAAATAACCAAAATGAAAAAAAAAATTGTGAGGTGTCAAATAGGTTTGCTCCGATTAGTCGGCAGATAGCACAACATCATTGATAAGTACCCTATCGTCACATAAGACGACTGGCAGATCATAAGAGGGACCTAACTTTTCCCTAAAATATTTGCACTGTATTCAATCGTGAAAGGTTAACAACTATTTATGTATTAAGGACTAATAAAGACATATTGCCGCTAATAAAAGATAATTAGGGCGTTTTCACACACCAGCAAAACAGTGCTGGCGTCGGATACAATGTAATCAAATGGACGCTTTTACATATAGCCCGGCCCAGAAGATTTGCCAGGCCTGTCTGATCCGGTCATCGGCACCAGTAAATGCAATCGGCGTTGATCTCGAAAATTGGATGATGGGCCGAAACCTCATTGTTTTCATTATAGCAACCTGGTGCTTAATAATATTTTTTAATCATTCTACTAGGAATCAATTGTATTGGTACTCATACGAAAATATTTGAAGAAATTAGACTGATTTTCTCTACTTTCCAAAGAGCGTGTAAAGACAGTACTCCAGGAATTGACATTTCAAATTTGTTTCTTTTTGCTTCTTAGGTACTTCCTTCTATGGTACAATAACACAAGGAAAAGACGGCGTGTGTGAAAGGCTGTAGTGTTTATAGTAGGTGTCAGGGCTAGTTTTGCTGGTGCGTGTGAAAACGATTTTACGCTTCTTGCTTCAGAACGGCAATTATACAGAACGTTTTTTCTACGGTTGCTATCTCAGTACAACCAACATCATTACAACAAAAATATTAATAAACATTTACAACTTTCCTAATTGCCCGTTTTTCTCCCAAATAATTGAATAATCGTTGCGTGTATTTTATGGTAACGCATAAATAATATTTATTTTATTATTGTATTTTAAACAATACAAGTGAATACACCATGGTTCATTAAAAATAGTGTGATTCACAGAGACTTTAAATCAAATACTATGCAGGAAGAAATAAAAGAGTGTAGTGAAAAATATATATAAAGACTATCTGTACATCTCAACTACGATGCCGTGAATTTATTGGACAACAGTATAGACACCTATCGGCTCAAAAGACACAATGTATTAGATCTGCTATATAGAGGTAACATGTAAAAAATAAGCCAAATAATATAACTTTCAGGTAAAATAAATAATTGAATATAAAGAAAGATCTTGAATTAGATGGTTACGTCCGTAAAATATAATATGATGAGGAAGTAATGGGATTCGGACTGGTCAGAAATTAAAATTAAAACAATATTTTAACTTCGCTTACGTTTCGATTTAATATGAAATCTTCATCAGAGCTAGGTTAAAAAGGCTTTTTAACCTAGCTCTGTAAAATATTGTTTTAATTTTAATTTCTGACCAGTCCGAATCCCATTACTTCCTCATCATATAAAGAAAGATTATCACTGAATACTCTTTTTCCAATGTACGGTACTGTATTTAGTTATAAAATTTACTATATATTTTTTATTCTACTGCAAGAAACAGTAACAACTAGTAATTATTAATTTTAAATACTGGAAAATGGTGACAATAATTGTTATTGCACACCACCAGATATTGTTAACACCATAATACTAAAGTAAACTACGGGAAAAGTAGTTATTCAATTGGGTGCCATTAATAGGTTAAAGCAAGCCAAATCTCTAGAGTGCTATAGAGTGTAAATTGACAGTCAAAATTCAATGTTGTTTTCGCAAAAGATTATATTCTATTGTAGAAATAATTAGATACATAATTTTTTAACTGCAAGTTAATTATAATTGTATTAAAACTTTATAAAGATACGCGGGTTGGTAAACCATTTCTTTTTGTAAGGTGTGCAGAAATTGATTCTGGGACTCATACCAATTGGTAAAATTTTCAATAAATTTAATGAATCAACAATGAATTCAATGAAAAAAAAAAGATAATAAAAAACGAAGAAAGAAAGGCAGTACATAGTAGATTGATAACAATAAATAACAGATTTTATGACATATATTTTATGGTTAAAAAAGGAGTAAATAGGATGTTTGACCTGTATAGTTGACCTGTATGATACTGGCGCGATCAGTCGAGATGATATTTGGCTCATAACAAAAATTAACACTAAAATTGACAATTAACAACCGATATTATATTCTGTACGAAAACATACTACCACTTTTACTTATTACTACTGACATTCTGTTTTTGTTCACTTTATGAAAAAGGACAATGAATAAAAACAATAGTCCATAAAAGTTCTTAGCTTCTGTATAAAATATATTATTATTACTATTATCATTATTGTATTTTCTAAAATGGAAGTTTATTACATTGTTTTTATTTTCTACTAAAAAAATATATTATTATGGGGTTTGTCAGGTCTTGACAAGCGTCCACTAATCGCAAACTTCAGCAACCTTTTGAGCCGCGTCCATACTAGAGGACTAGTGGATCTAAATACACACGACTGCAACCCAAACATTGGCGATATGCAGACACGGAAATTACGCCAGATCAAGTGCACAATGCGGAGTGACACGAGCAACATTACTTTCTGCATCTCAGATCAAAGAGGTGGCAGAAGATCTGCAGGCGGGAATGGACTCAATTTTCTCTTCGATATGAGGCTTTCATACCACCCAAAACACCAACTATCAGAACTACAAGCTTAACTTGATACCCTGGATACAGCTTTCTAAGCTCGGACAAGAGGTCCATACACTTGGACCTCTTTTTCCTCCTCCTTGAGAGAGATATTCTTCTCAGCTGGACTTGAGAACAACGGAAAAATCAAAAACAAGACAATGTACTTTCTCTCTGTTTTAACTTTTTCTATTATTACATTAAAAAACATTGATATTTCTTTGTTTACTTCTTTTAACACAAAATTAATTTACTACGATAAATATTTCTACCATGGTTCGAAGTTATGCAATTCCTACTGTATTTATTAATCTCAATGTTGACATAATCTAAAATGGTGTAATTAATCCTAAAGATTTATTTATGTAACTTATTTAAAACAAAATAGAAAATATAACATATTTTTTATTTCCGAAAACGTTCGTAATCTGAAGGCAAAGGTTACAGCCAAAATATTACAAAAAGGCAAATAATATAAATCCATTACATTAAAAACTACATTAAGAAAAAAGTAAAAAAGGAACAAAATTTCCCTAGAAAAAAATCATAAACAAAGAGAAATAGAGGAAAAAACAGCTCAACTGATTTCCATATTACAAAAAAATAAACATATAGTAATAAAAACTATATAAAAAATTTCTGTACAAAAGTAACACACCAACTTCAAATTAAAAAACATCTAAATACAACATCAATGGAAAGGACATCGAACACAGTCAAGTATACTTTAATAAACAGTCGAAAAATTGGCCAGAAAAAAGCACAAAGAGCAAAGCAACCATCATTGAAAAACCGTGAAAATAGTAAAATCATTGAAAAATTTGAATTTTCTACTGCTACGTTAAACAGATCCAGTTGAACGAGATTTTAAAGGAGAGTCACAGTGCGAACTATAGTGCTGTTTACGCACCGACCACTGCTGAATCATGTTGCGGCGAAAAGGATAACTCGACAGGATTCAATTGTTGCTATAGTAATATTTTATTTAATAAAGATTTTTTCTTTCTGTACTTTTTCTTATCGTTAATCTTTTCTCTGCACTTCCTTTTTGTTGATGTATTGTCTCAAGTAGTTTTATCGAAAGAGTCCTTTTCTTCTTGTAACACCCAAAAATCTTTTTGGCGTACTTTCGAGTATTTCGATGTAACTTCTGAAGTAAAAGAAATAACCCGATGTATACGATCCATAACCCCTCTGCTTGAAATTCACAATAAATCTTTAATTTGGACAACATGATAACATCGAGTTGTCAACTCACAAGCTCACTGATCTGAGCGAAAAAACGAAATAGTGTAACATGTGCATAAGTTGATCCTATCAAACCGCATCTCTTATAACTGCTGTGGTGTAATCGCAAAATGTGACAACAGCTTAATAATAATTGCTCAACATTGTGAATTGTAAACAATTCAGTATTTCGCAGATATAAACTAAGTAAAAACTAGCCACAATAATGTTTAGACATCCACCATTTGGCCCCTGGTGGATATCTAAACATTATTGTTTTTCAGTAACCTCAATTTTTTTAAAATCATTTTTCGTCTAATAGGTAATATTTTGGTGTTGTAGTGGTTTCATGGTAAGAAGAGGGCAGACGGGGTATAAAGAATTGGGTACATAAAGGACCGTTTCGGAATTTCCAACTTTCTGAGTAGTGTTTTTGATTTCTCGACATTAGACTTATTTTCTCGGGAATTCTCGAGAAAGTTCGAGAAAAATAATTATATAATTATAAGAATATTCATCTTTTTTTTTTTTAAATTATAATCACCTTTAAAGTAACAAAGTAAAGGCGTTGAGCAAATTTTACATTTCTCGAGAAATGAAAAATGAAAATTAAAACATTTTCTCGAGAAATTCTCGAGATGAATCACTATCCCTGAGCGAGTAACACAAGATTCGAAAGGTGAAAGTATTTAATACTTAAAAATGTACCTGTTTATACTGGTCAAACATCATCTTGACTACGCGGTTTTCACTTATATAGTGACTTCTCTGCTTAAATGCGCCACTTAGGTGTTGGGAACCATTATATATTTGAGTATTAAAGACATACTACATGATACCAAAAGTATAACATTTATAAAACACAAAATTCAATATCCTTTGATAAATCAATCTCGAAAAATTCCGTTTTTTACTTTCTTGGTCCATATCAAATTGCATTACTCTTACTTTTTTTCAGATTTATTATTAATCCCTTTGAACTAGGGCACCAAGGATTAACGGGTCGGGAACGCGGGAAATTTTTATTAATCCCTTTGAACTAGGGCGCCAAGGATTAACGGGGGAAATTTCGGGCCTCCTGAAAAGGTTCATACCAGGTCCAGAAATTATATAAAGGAGCAATAGATTAAGGTCCTACCTGGGTCCCAAAAGAATAATAGTTTGAGACCTTGTCTAAGGGCTTCAGCACCCCGGGCCCGGGAAATTATTTCCCCCCTCGTCGAGCTTGTTTAAAGGTTATAGCATAGAGGGAAATTTTTTTGGAAACATATTTGGCTCATCGTTCAAAATATAATAAAAGGGACCTTGTACTAAAATAAAGTATACATATTTCAACAATATTTTGTGCCGACTCATAAAGCAAATTCGTCATAAACATGACTTGAAAAAAACCTGCCCGAATTCATCAGATGTGAGGACTGGCCCTTTGGAAGCCCAGAAATGCATCTGCTAGACTACAAATATGGTCCTTTTTTAACAGCATGAATTGCTCTTTAAGATTTGTTCCAAAAGTTTTGAGTCGTTATTTTTATTTATTTATTTAAATGTAATCTCTTGTCCATACGGAAATAGGCAGAACGTTAAGCCATTTTCAATCATTACATTATATTTTATTTCTTAATAATTAACCAATAAAATCATGTGGAAACATATATATAAATAACTAATTTTCGTTTTCATATTACAACAACAAAAAAATTGTAACTGAACGTATGTGATTACTAGGCATATAATCATAAATGTGATGAATACTTTTAGTAAATATGTAATAAAAAAACATTTTATTATTCATTTACTTATAATAATTCAAAGACCACGGCAGAGCAATTAATTTTATAAAGTAACTAGTCAAATATTCGCGTCAAATCTGAAATGACGAAATGAAAAAGAGATGAAGGAGACTATGTAGGTATATTAATATTTTCCTTTTTTTTTCTAATTTTGGTATAGGCCTATGAACGTCTTTGAAATAATACAAAATGGTTTGTGACTGTACAATTGGTGGACAAAAGACCTAAGTGCGCCTGAATTGTCGCTGCATGAAGATTCATGAATCTATATCGTGTGTATTTATTTAGATTTCAAAAGCATTTTGATCGCCAAAAATCCTAAATTTGATACCACTTGCGAATGCTTTTGAAAGTTAAATCGGGATGGAGATTTAGGGAGATATATGAGATCAAAAAGCTCGTAGAAAGAAACAAAAAAATATAACCCGCTTAACCCTATCACATTTTTCAGATCAATGAATATGCAAATATATTTAGATCATTTATACCCTAGCAAAAAAAATATCTGTCCTCAAAATAGGCAAACATTGCATCTTTAATAGTTCGTCGCTGACATATTCCTTCCCTGGACGTTCTTTTTTAAGTTCGAGAATAAATAATAATCCGCCAGAGGCAGGTCTGGACTGTAATTGCTCACCATTACATTGTCACCTCAACATTGCTCTTGTGCAAGGGCGCATTATAATATTAAAGCAGCACCCCTTTAGTCCATTTTCCTCCTCTTTTCTCCTTCACAGATTCTCTGTATCCCAAAACGCCTTCTTAGCGCGCTGTTGTTTCTGAAGCGGCGTAAGCATTAAGGCACACAACTGTACACGCGTAAAAAAATTAAAAAATGAATAATTGGGAATGGTTCATTTAAATTGACTTCTGAGAACACCAGTCAAACTTCGTGAACAATCCTAAATTTACCAACAATTTATTCAATACATCACCACTCAATGAACACCAGCATAATTATTTAATTATACAATTAACATTAAAAAGATTTCGTAATAACAATTGAAATTTGAAATGCATAATTTTTGCAACAAAAATGTCCAGTATATTTATATAAATTACCTTTGAGATATTTATTAATTTGCTTTTAATTGATAAAATAATTTCATTATTAAATGACCAATTTAATTATTGCAAATGTACTCAATTATTTATAAATAATTATGATGTAATATTTTATGATTTCAAATATCATTGTCCTATATTCATAGGTTCATAAATCATATTTATTTTTGTTCAATAAACACAAACTTTCAGTGTACACAAACTGATTGAATTGTTTTCATTTTTACTAATAGTGTTAATTAACTTCGTCTTAATTGAAACGAAATATCATTTCAAATTTACGTGTAGTTATTAAATGTTATTAGAACATCAGATGAAAGTTTGTTTTTGTCAGACAGCTTAAACTGCCCTTTATGGTTAACCAACTTAAATCAAAATTTCAACTTTAGAAAATTGTAAATAAGTCCCTAACACATTACATACGGGTTTGAGCACATTTTTGTACGGGGGACGAAATATATATATATATATACATACAGTCAAGCACTGCACCTGAGGATGCATGTCTTGTGGATATCACTTGATTCTTCTGAGTAGTAGGACCCGATATATTCAATATATTATTCACATAATATCTTTGAAATTATTTTGCAATGGTCCAATATTAATGCGTACACCGTTATTTTGGACGTTTGCCATTGCTGATAGTACTAGGCTAGAATAGTACAATATAATGAGTATTAGTATCAAAAAGATATAATATTTCATGAGTATATAAAAAATAAATTCGGACGTTTCGGAAGCTGCTCAACAATCTGTTTCCGTCTTCAGCGATCACGAGAACTGATAAAACTTCTGAAGTTTGCCTCCAGAGAGAAAAAGAAGCATATTTCGGTGTCTTACGCTCATGAAGTTCCCGCCCTAGTTGCCACATGGTCGTACGTTCATGTACCCGAATCCGCACTACTGTGGTTGCCAGAATGGTTTCTCATCCTTTTAAATTCCGAAACATCTATTTATTCAATTTTATCAAAAAAATAAATCATTTGTCATGACTACTGTATTGTTTTAAGTAGGAATTTCTTTTTATATAGTTTCTATTATCGTTTTCCTAATTCTGCTGTCTTAGTTTTTTACTAAACCTAACATAATTATCTAAATTGATCATATTTACTGTTCGTCTTTGTAATTTTGAGCGAGATTTGTTGTAATCGGCGCGATGGCATTTTCTTAGGATATGTAAAGGACTACCAATGTCTCATTAAAACAACTCATTAGCTATAAGTGTAGAAAACTATCCACAATCGACAATCTACAACATATTGTATGTGGAGGTCTGAATGTTTGATCGCGTTACTATATGATAAACTTTCAGTGACAATCAACAGAGCACAAACTATAGTCAACAGCAGTGGTTCCCAAACTTGTTCAGTTCCGGGCGCCCTTAATGTATTAAAATTTTCCTGCGGCGCCCCAAGTCAATACATTCAATCAGAGCCGTTGCAATGTTTTCAGCGCCCTTGGCAAATTAAGTAAATTGATAAAATTTACTTCCCCAAAAGCAAATGAAGAGCAAGAAAAAAAGGTCCTCACCTCCCAAATTTAAGTGAAGAGCAAAAAGAAGTCCTGGGTCTTCGCGGCGCACAGGTTGGGAAACGCTGGTCTACAATCTACTTATTTAAGAGATCTAAATGCAGCTTTAGAAATGTAGAACGTGAGTTGCTTGGAGGCAGTCTTAGGCATGATATACGTGGACCCATACTGCAGCACTAGAGGAAGTGGGAGAGAGTTGGAAATCTATCATAGTATTGTATCTAACACTTTAAAAAAGAAGAAAAAAATTCTTATAAAATACGACACCAAGACCTTTTTCTATGCGACAAAGAAAGCAGAGAGAGTTTTGTGAAAACGTTTAGAACAGGGTTAAATATTAAGTTAGATAGTTGGTTAAAAACTTTGTCGTACAGCAACGATGGTTATTTGCGCCAGTAAATATTGTCCATACTTTTAAGGATTCCACACACCAAAGCGGCCGCCGTGGCGGCCACGGTGGCGGCCGCGGTGGCGATCAGGTCTCCTCACACTAACGCGGTGGGAGTGGCGGTAGCGGTAGCGATCAGTTAGTGAATCACGGTATATAGTTATATGATAATATTGGACCTTGCTTGGGTTATTTCAATTTTCCCCTTTGAAATGTTAAAATTTAAAATTCCAACAATGAAACCATGGAAACGAATGATATATGTCAAACTTAAATTAATTTTCTTACATATTTTAATGACAAAAAATAAATAAATGGGATATTTGTATTAAGAATGACACAAAAAATCAAAATATAAAGAAAATGACATTTTAAAATGATATTAACCTTAACCAAAAAATGTTTGTTGCAAGTATGATTTACAAAGCTTAAACAAAACGGCTGAAAAGCATTATTTAAACGATGAAAGTAACTAGATTACAAAATCTAGTTCCGCCTAATCGTTTGGAACAGACTTTACTATCAATTTCCAAAACTTTTCCTATTTCGTCCCACACTTTATTTGTTTTCCTAATATTCTTGTAATCAGGATGTGCTAAGTCATACAAAATTAAATGATCCTTTACTGATCTATGATTTTTTCTGTTAAATTATCTATTTTCGACATTATTTTCTTAAATATATTCACTCTGTGGTATATAAACAATGAATATCGCGCGGCCTAACGCAACTTGTCGAGTTTGGCCGCCAGTGTTTGGCGATCGCTAGAGTGAACGCTGCAGTCGGTGGCGTTCTCAGATAGCTGAACGCTTGTATGTGCGTGGTCTCATTGTATTGTATAGGTTGCGTTAGGCCGCTGCATTATCGCCACCGCGGCCGTGACATTTAGACCTATTGAAATACGTATTATTTAGAAATGCTGCAAAATTAAACTAGTCCTGTAATAGAGTATTATTATTTATATTATTATTATTATTAATTATGCCCAGTCAGTTGGTAGTCAGATCTCCAGATCTCGCTCCATACGACTATTTATGAGGTCACTTAAAAAATCAAGTGTGTAAAAAGAGAAACTGGATTCATTCAACTTAACTAGAAGGTTAAGTTAATTAATGAATAAACATAATTTTATAACTGACTTTATATTGTCTTAGGAAAAATTTTAGAGCGTTTCAATGCTTATTTTAAAAGTTTCAATAAATTTAGCTTCAATTGAA
The DNA here is from genome assembly GCA_963971575.1 of Liopterus haemorrhoidalis. Taxonomy (NCBI): domain Eukaryota; kingdom Metazoa; phylum Arthropoda; class Insecta; order Coleoptera; family Dytiscidae; genus Liopterus; species Liopterus haemorrhoidalis. Next base: position 7,601,902 of record OZ020611.1, read on the forward strand.
TGTTTATTATTGTTATTGGTTATTCTAATTTATCTTTTGAAATATTAATAAATACATGCTATTTAAACCAAATAGTTTTTTCACACGTTAATCGCTTCAGCTACTAAAGCAATTTGCCAGGACTATTCAAATTTTTCATAGTGAAAATTTCATGCCTGAACAGTATTAGGATCCGGAACCTTCCAACGCAGAGAATCTTTGTTACTACTACGCTACGCCGAACAGCAAACATCGTTTCAAATATATTTATTTAATAAAATGTTGTCTAATGTCCAATCCTGGCTAATAAGATTTTGATCTAGATTCAATAAATCGATATTTTGACTTGAATAGTTAATTTACGCCACCAAAATACTACCAATTGGCATGTATCTCATATTGTTAAATTCTGAAAATTCTACGGTTGCTGTTAGCATGAGCGTAAATGCAACAGCGGAAATGTGAACAGAATATATTTATTAACAAGTATGCAAAATATATTGTCACATTGTGACGGTCAGCTGTCTGATTAAAAAACTATATGTCAGCGTCTGACGTATGTGGCCTGATTACGAAATGCATACACTGCATTTTCGTAATGAGGAAATATTTGTCATGACGAATGAATATTGGAACTGGGTTAAACTTTCGTTACAAAAAGGTTGGATGAAACAGAATATGGAAGCAGTGGAACATAGCCAACTCCGCTGCACGTATTAGTCCACAAGTAGACGACCAAGACACTGACACCAGATTCTTGTAACAAGGGTGAAGCCAAGCAAGCAGTCACCATGTGAGTGGAAGAAGACTTCTCCAGGCTCCTCGACTCCCGGATGGGTAGCCCCACCTCGGAGATAGGTCCAAGCCGATCCTGGCCAACACGGGGTGGACCGTAGACTTCCCCAACTCCATGGACCAATTCAAACATTATATTGTAAATTTGATAAATGTTTACTAAATTTGTTATTTTGAAACCAGGAGTTGTGTCTCAATCAAACCACCCACGTGACAATATAAACAACAATTATACTTTAAGAGTTCTTACGTTACATGTAACCAACGACTACTAGATATTATATATGAAACAAATGTTTAAAATATATTGATGTCCAAATCATGAAAACAAGCAAGGTGGAGACAGCAACTCGGAATAACGTACATACTAACAGTTTCAATGGATCCTAAGCTTTTGATTGTTGGAAGGACCTACTAGAAACAATCGTCAAAAAAAAGATTCCCCATGTTAATCTCCTATGTATTTAGACAGACACGCGGTATAGAAGAAATATTGGAGCTTTGTAAAGTAATATATGTCAAAAATATATATATTCCTATATTTTAAAAAAATCAAAAACATTTCTAATTCATTTAACTTGCCCATTGACTCTTTTTTAACATTATTAACAAGAAAACGACCTAGTTTACTTGATTACAATTTAACTGGGTCATTTCATTTTAAGTTGTGAAATTATTGAAACAATAATTTCATCCTTCGTAGAAAAATCTCTGCATTCTGTTATTGCTACACTGTAATATAGTTTTATGGCTTTTCTTACCCCAGCGGATAAGAGTCAATGTCCGTTTTACAGATCTAGAGAGATTCTCAGATTAAACCATGCATGTTTTCGTCCGAAACGATCTAGATTCCCAGCTTCGTAAAGAACTGACTATTCTACCCTTATTTTACTTCCCAGTATTTTACGCAACATTTCACAATATTTTTATTTTCTTATACACATATATTTTAATAGAGGTTTACAGATCATCTCCCGTTTCAATTCAAAGCTAAAGACTATACATAGAAGAATAAACGAATTTTTATATGCAGTTGATTGTGTGCTCTTCCACGCAACAACAGTTAGATTATAAACTGTATTAAATTTGTCCACAACAGCTGCTAAAAACTTTGCTTTAAATATTAATTTAGAAAAAACTGTCAAACTGTAACATAGGTCATAGCAACAGCCCTCACATTTTCAATGCGGCAAAAACGTAATTAATGTAACGTTTTTCAAGTAACTATACTCTGTTCAAAATCAAGAAGTAGTAATTCAAGTGATAATTTTGTTGAACTCTCGTCGTCCATTGGCTGTTGAGCTATTAATTTTATGCGAGAGCCAATAAGGCAGCAACATCAATCTTTCACGTGCTTGTATTACTATTTTTGCATTTCGAACAGGGCATATGTAGCATATTAGAGGAAAGTAGCCGTATATCGGATCATCTTCTTCTTAGAGTGCCGCTGCTCGATGCTCTGAATTGACAAGTTCGTACCGAACATATTCGATGCTCTGAACTGACAAATTCGTACTGAACATATTCCGAGCGTAGGCGATTTCCCCGCATACAGTTGTGTTGTGTGTGTTGCCTGTATATAACACAGTCGTATGGGACCTACAATTTATCATCGTGGAATCCGTACCACTAATTATTTTGGGGAAACTGTACTAGGGCTTTTACCTCGGTGGTTGCCCGATGCCTTCCGAGGAAGAAACGGTCGGAAAAATGTAAGGTACCGGGGAATGAACCCGGGCAACGCCGCTCAGTAGTCCACACACTAACTAACTGTGCCACGACCCTTCTCGTATATCGGATAGCTTTTGTAATTGGCCTATTATTTTAATACTCCTCCTCCGATTAGAAAACAAGCAAAACCCATCCAAATCTTTAAAAAGTTTATCAACAAATATAGGAAGATTTCAGCGAAATGGATCATGCCGAGATATGTCTAGGTGGCTGAAAAATTGACTGAAACGTAGAAGCAGGACTAGTTATTGAAAAAGAAATAAAATCCACCTTCCAGATCTTGTATCTACTTACACGGACGAAGAATTTGCGCTTCTGAAGGCTGTCGAGTACATTAACAGTAATAATACACAGAGAAACTTTAAAGTCCATACCGATTCATTAAGTGTTATACAAAACCAACAGAAAATGTATTTGACAAACCCAATTTTAGAAGAAATTTTACAAAAAAATTAATAACTGTATTACTGATTGAAAATACATCTCTATAGCATGGGTAGCATCTTACGCAAGCATAACAGACAATGAAAAAGCTGATATTGCAGCCAAATAAGCCACCAAGATCACAAAACAAATAGATATGCCTATTCCAACCAGAGACTTGAAAACCATTATAAAGAAAAATATAAGAATAGAAAGTTGGAATAGTCAATGGTCAGAAATAGATGAAGCTAGTAACCACCTCTGGCAAATAAAAACCGACACCACCCTATGGCTCGGAAGAAAGAATACAAAAGAAGAAGTAGTAATTACGCGACTTAGGATTCGAACATACCGAACCTACAAAATGCGACAAATGAGACACAACACTTACGGCCAGACACATCCTGGCAGAATGCCCAAAACGCAACGAACAGACAACACAATTGAAAACCACTCAATAAAAGACCTATTAGGCAACAACCCAGATTCAGTAAATAATGTCATTTTTTATTTATAAAGCATTGATGCATATAATAAAATATAATTGTTACACTTTGTATTATATAGTCTTATGTAATGTATATATGTAAACACCTTGTAATATATAAGATTTATGGGAGCTAATGGCCCCAGCAGCTGAAGCAACCCTAAATATACAAATTTAAAAAAAATCTTCGAACGATTCCACCAAAGATGCCTTAGCAGACATTAAGAGTCAAAGGCAAGATTATGTACTGAACTCAGTTTTGGCTAAAGCTGATATTGTCAGTATTAAGGCCATGCTACACCAAATTCAGTTGCGATAGTTTGGGTACATCATAAGAAAGCCAAACACTAAGTTAACCACAAGATTAATGTACTCATAATTGGAAGGATACTGCAGAGGTGTGTGAACTCCTATGCAAAGCTACAAAGACAAGCTAAAAAATATCCCCAAGTTATGTCAATTGCTTAACCCAAACTGGGAGCAAAACCCCCTCTGTCTAAGTACATCGCGCAATCTAATGATAGACGGAATACAGCAGTACGAACGGACATTTATATTATAATTATTATTTATTTTACATTGGCCTATTTCTGAAACGAGGCTAATCGCCGATGCCAGGGGACGAGTTCCTACACTTGGCTGAGGGGTGAATGATTGTGAAAATGGGAGTAATGTAAACACACTATTCTTTCCCGAATAATATCACCAACGGAGAATCGAAACAGCACGAATATTTATAGAGCGTGCCACAGTAGTACGCAATAAACGCAAATCCAGACTTCAGACGCTGTTGCTTGATTCTGATTATAATTAGATTTTTAATTGGTCATTGCATTAAATTGTTGGGCCTATAATTATAATTAAACCATATCATAATAAACAACAACACTGTCATTACTGGTGAACGTACATAACAAGTCTTTTTAAGTAGTATACTAAAAACATTCGTCAAGTGGCAAGTCAAAGTAAGAAGCTTTACTGATTGGCCGAACCTATGCAAAGATAAAAATTTAATGAAATTGGATTAAATAACTTCGTATCATTGTTTTAACCATTATCTATGACGATTGAATGTAATTTATTTATTTATTATTATTATTATTAAATAAATGATAAAAACGAATTTTATATTTATAATCTACACCTATTAGGACATATTAAATTTAGTACAGAGCCAAAATATGTCAATACTAGTCATTACAACAGAAAAATGAAAAGAGTAAATTTGAGATCAAATTACATGAATACTTGTAAGGGCTGTGGTATAAGATTACAATTATCCGAACCACAATCTGTTATCATGCCTAACTAACCTTTATAGTTATACCTATATAATTTTTATCCTTTCAAAAAAGAATTCAATTTGTTCACGCAAACCCTGTGTGTCTAAAATCCACAGTAATTGCGGAATGATTTCAAAACCTTATTTAAAAAGAATAAGAGAACACTGGAAAATTTTCTGGACTACCCTGAAAAATAACAAGCTGAGTTTTATGAAACTTATCTTTGGCCACTGGAACAACGAGACAACAGAAAAGAACAAGTTATTCTAACTAGACTAAGGATACAACAGACAGTAATCACTCACAAACATATTTTCGATCACTCAGAAACACCATGCGATGTCTGCAAGTCCAGAGTTATGGTTGAGCTTTTACTACTACATTGTCAAAAATATAATTTCACTCAGAATACACAATCAACCCACACTAACATTGACAATTCCTACACTCAACTCGTCAAACACAGGGGCATTTTCACAAACCTCAATCAAATACAGTTAAAAAACACGAACTCAATTAACCAAACATCAACTTAAAATAGTTTATGCAACAAGTAGCGTAACTGGAGTTTTTTAGGCTCTAGGCGTAAAATTGTCCACCAACGACCACAAGCTGAGCTGGACAACACATCGTGAGCGTAAAATTCATTTCACATGTGCTTCATACAAGTTTTTTTTGTGCAACCGTAAAAAAATATAAAATTTAATATTACCGAAACTGACATTTCTGATATTTTTTTAATAAATTCGATAGTAGGCCAGTACCAATTGAAATTTGATTGCCTATACCCTGTATCACGCTAGAACACTGTGAGTATAAAGATAGGAGCTGTTTGTCCTTACTTCTGAATGGTTTAGAACATTTTACACCATAAAAAATTTTTTTTTTAGTCCATGGCATATATTTTAATAAATTAATATCATTGTCATCGTGAACATTGTTTATCAAAATATATATAATTTATAAGGTATATTTTGTTTATTATTTACATATTTAAACATTTATTTATACTCTTGGCATAGATATTATGGAGAATTTAAGTATTTGCTTTTATGAAGTTACGTATTTTTTAGGTTATCTGACATAAATATTTTAATATACGGGTGTTATATTTTAGTGGATTCAGCAAATACCTCGCTTATTTATTAAGTTAGTAATTTATTTCATATAACATGATTTATACAGCAACATGTAAGCTACTTGTGACGGATGTACATTCATGATACCACTTCCGGTTTATTAGTAAATAATATCAACTTTGAAATTTCAAACGGAACATACTATATTTTTTTATAAAATTTGCTTTACAATCATGTAAAATAATCCGTATGTTACATTATTAAAAAGTAAAATGGCGGGCACTTTTTTATATAATCTTAAAATTAACTAAAATAATTGTAAACCTGTATTTACAGGTTAATAATTGTTCTAACCTTTATTGTTAGCAAGTTTCATTGTAGTACCTTATTAATTTATTATAAAATGAATTTTTCTAACTCAGAAAATGTTGATATGCTAGATGTGTATTTTCGAAGTTTAAAAAATAAACGCATGGCTGCAGAAATTTATCGACAAGAATATCCACATCGCTGTCATCCAAGTGAATCGTTTTTTGTGGAACTAGTAAATAAAATACGAACAGGTTCGTTTGAAAGAAGAAAAAGAAATATCCCAAATGAAAATGATGTGGAAGTTAATGTACTTGCGCTTTTTGAGGCCAATCCCAGAATTTCCGTTCGCGAAGCATGTGTTGACACCGGAATGAACATTTTTAAAATTCACACAATCTTAAGAAAACACAAGTACAGACTATATAAAATACAAACAGGACAAGGACTATTGCCAGGCGATTATCAGCGTAGACTTGATTTTAGTGAATGGTTTTTTGAAAAAAGACGTAGAGATCCAATCTTCTACGCAAAAATTTTTTTGAGCGACGAAGCTTGTTTTTCTAGAAATGGACTTTTTAATAATAAAAACTGCCACTATTGGAGCATGGAACATCCTCATGAAATTCGGAAACAAAGACACCAGATTAGTTTTAAAATAAATGTTTGGTGCGGCATTTTAAAAAACTAAATTTTTGGACCTTACTTTTATGAAGAAAATTTGACGGCTACATTGTATGCTGAATTTTTAAATAATGTTTTATACGATTTTTTCGAAGAGATTCTACTTGGAAATAGGCTTGGTATGTGGTTCCAAAAAGACGGAGCGCCTGCGCATATCGCGAGAAGATGCGTTGATATTTTAAATTATACATTTGAGCGACGTGTTATTGGAACAAATTGTTTAATTCGGTGACCTGCTTGTTCTCCCGATATGACCCCACTTGATTTTATTTACGGGGTTACGTGAAAGATTTTGTTTATAAAGAACCAGTAAACACATTAAACGAACTGAAGAATAAAATTGAAGCGGCAATTTAATCTTTATCTGCAGACCAAATAGAAAGGGCTACTTATTCTGTTCAACGTTCTTAAAACGTTGTGAAAAATGTATTGAAGAGGCTGGGAGTCATTTTGAATATTTGTTGTAAAATCACAATAAAAGTTATCGTTTAATAATAATAGTTACAAGCGTTTTAGTTAATTTTTAGTCATGGCTCACTATTCTTTTTTCGACGTATAAAAAAGTGCCCGCCATTTTACTTTTTAATAATGTAACATATGGATTATATTACATGATTGTAAAGCAAATTTGATGTACTTTTCAAATTTGTAAAAAAATGTAGTATGTTCCATTTGAAATTTCAAAGATGATATTAATTACTAATAAAAAGGAAGTGGCATCATGAATGTACATCCGTCATCAAGTAGCTTACATGTTGCTGTATAAATCATGTTATATGAAATAAATTACTAACTTAATAAATAAGCGAGATATTTGCTGGGTCCACTAAAATATAACAGCCTGTATAAGTACTTTTTTGTGAGTAAATTAATATAATTTGGCAGAAAAAGAACTTGAAGCTGGCCCTGCTGGTATTATAAAAAATACTCAAGGGAAGTATGTGTATCAAAAGTGGGCAGCGATGTATGGCTTACAATATATTTTTACGACATTGTCAAGTCAAGAAGAGATAAGCAATACTCAAGCTGTTAAATTAACATCAAAAGAGGTCTGTTGAAGAAGCTGATAGGACAAATAATTTAACAAATAAAGGATAAGGGATTCTCCTCGCCACCCAAGTAAGGAACATGTAACATGTTACATTTGACATATTGGAGGAACAGCATAAAAATTCTCTACGCAAAAATAAATGTACTAATAAATATTGATGTAAGAAACTTTCTTCTGAAAATATTTTGTTTGTGTTATCGTTTTATTTATACCATTTTAACCAAATCTCTCTTTTTATTTATAGCACATAATGTAAACAATTTATATTTTAAAACCTGCGAAAAGAAATGTGCACATACTTAATATTTGAATCATAGTTGAATGATTAGTATGTTGTGAAAACATCCACAACACACCGCATATACGGAGTGATTATTTAATGGCGAGACGACGTCACTGGAAGTTTTAATAATTTGCCGTTTCATACACATCGTAGCAGGCGATTATGCGCGCATTCGCATAATCTTTTTTTCTTCATAATCAAATTTTATTCAAAGTTATTATAGTCATAGTATTCTGCTAGGAGGCACGTAAATTTCGGTGACGTCGTCTCGCCATTAAATAATCACTCTGTATATGCATTGCGAATATATGGAGAGCACTCTATCGTTTAAATCAAGAACTAACAACTGATTAGAGGTAAATCAGGAATGTTAATATGTTGAATAACATAAAAAATGAGTGGTTTAGAACACTGTAACTACTACGTTATTAATTTGGAGAGCTTCATTTATTAATTATCAAACGGGAATTTCATGAGAGAAATACGATAATTTGTGGAGATGTGGTTGAAACTGTTTGGTTCGAGAACTGTTTCCTTGGATTGTATATACCTGGAAATGTTAATCAATAACAGTTGTTATATGATGGCCATCGAACTTTAAAGTTAATTAAATTTGTACCATATAGGCACAAGTATCAAATTTATTTTAATTACTATATATTACATAAAAAGAAAAAAAATAAAGATTTAAAAGATAAATAACATGCCAATGACCACAATAGAATACAAATAATTTCAGTTTCTAGGAACTAGCGTCTTCTTTGGCTACAATTTACCGCTGGTGTAAACAATTCAAACGATGCAGGAATTTTGTTCAACATCAAAAAACAGCAGGATGTCCTCCAGTCACTATTACTGAATGAACATTGCTGTTATGAAGAAATCTGAAGAAGGTAATAAAGCCACTTATGCGGTAATGGAAACATCAACTTAAGATTGGATCGTCAGCCATTAATAGAATTGATCACAATCACCTGCATGTGAAAAAAGAGTTTTGTGCCATTTCAGCTTTCTAATAAAAAAAAAACCGGAACGTATAAAAATATGCCATAAAACTGTTTGTCAGAAGTGCTCAGTAGAGTTCCAGAGAAATGGATAAGATTACATCATGATAATGCGTCTTTCTATAGAACAGCATCAATTCAATTTTTGGCAGTAACAAATATAAAAGTAATACAATACCTGCCATACTTGATTTGGTAATGTGGGACTTTTAGCTATTTTTTGGGCTTAAAAAATCGGGTTTGAAGGTTTTCATCTCAGGAAAAGATTGATCTTCTAATTCATAATTTATTTCGAAGGAATTCCGAAAGAAGATGGTTTACAAATGGAAGGAAAAAAATGGTCAAGTGTATCTGATCTCGTTTTTCCTAATGGATTTTTAATAGCACAACAATATTTGGATAATATTGTTGCATTTTTTATTTCAGCATTTTTTATTCATTCTGTACATAAATCTGTACATTATTATTATTTTTTTCAAATATTGATTATTTTTATAAATAACATTTAACTTATTTTGTTGTAAACTATTCTTTATTGAGTATTTTATTTGATAGAATACAATAAACGTACAAAAGAAACCATACGCTATTTATTTTCATATATTTTTTTTATATCCCAAGACTTTTCCGATGTGTGTGTGAATATACCAAAGAATTTCTTACATATCATGGAGTAAATAAATAAGATTTTGAGAATAATCGGCCCTAAAACAAAGCATATGGACCCTTTGTTCCATTCAAATATATTTGCTGTCAATAGAAAACGCCTAACATTAAAATACATGTTAGATGACAATAGCTTAATTGTATATTTGTTCGTTATTAGTAGAGTCCGGGAAAAATATGCAACGGTACTTTAGTTAGGTGTTTTTCGATAAAAAGTGGCACATGTGTTATCTGTAGAAATAAAATGTAATTATATATATTTGTAATGTGCCCTGCTGACAAATAGTGTAGCGTATAAAAATTTAATATCTTTTCAAAAACTGACCTATGTATACACTTCCTTGAAAAAAGAAAAAGACCTCTCTACATCAAAACTTGTTATTGGTGAATAATTATAAAAAGTATATATTTCTTTATATTTAATAAATATATCCTGATTTGATAATAAATTGATAGAAAATTGTAGTAATACTTGTAGGTCAGGATTTTAAATAAATATACTATCAATTTTTGCAGACAAATGCAAACCAAACTCGCCGGGAACAGATTTCCGTTTGTTTACTGTCCAATAAATAATATTTAAAGATTCTGAAAACGGCCCGTGTTGTTTTTCTAATTTTACTATGGTTGAAGGAAGAAATTCAAAATTAGTCTTTATGAATTTTAACTCTTCATAAATATTTAGTTTTTGTGTAATATTTTTTTGATATTATAATGCTTTGAGCATCCGGAGTTAGATTGAAAATAAAAGATTTTAAAACTTCAAAATTGTTAACATAAAATAATGCCGCTTCAAGGCAAGTTCCCCAACGTGTCACAACAGAATTTGGTGGTGAGGGTAAATTTGGACATAATTCTTTATATAAGGATACTCTTAATGGCACGACCCTTTTTTGCCAATCTCCTATGTCAAATAGGCTTTGAGAAAATAACCTGGTATAAGCGTTTCACTTTTGTAAGAACAAACTTAGAAGAAACTTGTTTTAAATAGTTTCCAACTTTGAAATTGTATGTCATGCTGGTATTAAAAAATGTCACTTTTTTTAAATGTCGATCCATTTGACATGTCATAATGAATAATGATATCTAAATTATAATGACCATAACCTAGAAACCTAAAGTCGGTTTTACAGTGTAAGGAATATTTTTAATTGACATTTAAAGTCAGTAATACACTATAAAAGTAATCAAAATAATCAGATCTAGTTTGTTCTTACAATAATGAACAGCTTATTTACCCAATACAGTCTATATATAGTATGCTAATATCAGAGAGGGCGCTTTATAAGTAAAAAGAAGTTAAATTTTTTTACAGAATTATAAGTTCAAAATAAAGTTTAAAATAGCACTCCTAGGGCAAAAATACCGTTGCATATTTTTACCGGTCTCTGGTTATTAGTATTTTTTAGATTATTAACAAATAAATTAATCTTTACTAAATTAAGAAAAAATTCGTTAATTATTTCTGAGCATTATTCCTATTCATCTAAAACCTTTACTTGTAAACTTTGGCATCTAAATCTGTCAAATGATAAGAATATACTAAAATATTTGTAGAGTAACTGAAACCGTTGTTAGTTATCTGTAGAATCTGCGACCTTTACAATTTGCAGCGGGTGTTTACTTGTGAATGCATGCGATAAAACCCTAGAGAAGCCGCAGTTCACTTATCCCACACATCCGTGGCATGTCCGCGTTTCGCGTCTCACGAACTCAGCGACCCGACGTAAGCAACGTCCCAACGCCATAAAGATAAACGAGCCAAGATGCAAAATGAACTGTGAGAACGCTAGAACGCTTTTCCGAAATTGCGCTTCTTCAAACGGTTGCCCAGACATCACACCACTGATATTTTAACTTTTTTTTATTTATATTACCAAGTTTTGTGGTTAGAATTTTTTTGGGCGAATGTTTTATTTTTCGTTTCAGTGATGTTCAAGTTCGGATGTTGATTATAACAAGAAATATATAGGATCTGTCAAACAATTCAGACACGAAGTCTAGAATTATTATGAGGAACATATTTATAACGTATGTTAGTGATTATGGTAAATATCTTGTGTAAACTAAAACGTATGATTTCGTATATTTAAAAAAGAATCTTAATTATTGACTTCAAGGAGAGAAACAAGATCTTCAGATTGGGATAACAATGGTCTTGTAGTATGATCCGCCATCAAATAATTCACTGAATAATGTAGTTCAAACGGAACGTATCTGGAGAAAACTAAGGTGCCACAGTCGAAAAAAAAATAACCATGGTGACGATTTTGTGGATTTTGAAAATAATCTTAATGGTTAACTTTGTGAAATAAGACCTCCGGTGGACTGGGCAATAATACCTCTTTAAAGGTGGCACTATTCATTTTGTATCTCCTATAACTTACGATGCATCGTCACAACTATAAATCGAAATTTCTAAATATCCCATAACTATAATCAAATTACAAATGGTTGATTAGTGCGCCATTCAATATTATTATAGAATTGCATCGACTCTGAATATAACATTAAACAACTAATATTTCCTACTACAGTTTAATCTAGAATATACTTTGGTTGCAGAGATTATTTAAAATTGATAAGAACAAGGCATAAGGTATTTACTTAAGTTGCTTTTTAGTAACTGTTACGGCGTAAGCGTAATGACCTAAGCCGAAAAATTCCCTGAACATATGCTAATTTAATTCAAATAATGAGCATTACATAATGCAATATTAATCTGATAATACATCAACTACTGATATTTCCAAATTCAGTTTATTTGCAATATAGAATGTCAGAACTGTGATTAACGAACTGACAGTAACAATAGGATTTTAGAAAATTACTTACGTTGGTTTACAACTTTAAATCGCCACAAAATTTTCTTACCTGAAAAAAAAAACAGTTATTAGTATAGAAATCTTACATGCATTTTAAACAAAATTAACAATTAGACATAGTGGCCAGGGGTATGAAACTCATATACACGGCCTTGAAACGGTTTTAAGTTATATTCCATCCACCAACAGCGCTAAAAGCGTTTTTTTTTTACCAACATTTTGAGAACACTTCATAATCGGCAATTTGCGGCAATTGTTTTTGACGTTCTAACGACAGTTGACAGTAAATTGTGATTGTATTATTGAATATTTTTGTGTTTTTTGACTTCATATTTTGTGCACATAATCTGAATACTACTTAATATGCTTAATAATAATAATAATAATAATAATATTGTATTTTATTAAAGCTCTTCTGAAGAAATAAAAATATAGGTATATCTAAATTGTACATGACCAAGAAAAATCTCCGAAATATAGAACAGAAGGATATGTCAAATTTAAAACCAAAGACATTCTAGTGGACGAAAATAATGATAGAGGTTCAAACCCTACAAGGGTTGAAAATCCACGTTAAGTAAGAAAATAAGCAAGTATAATCAAAATGTTAATGGTTATACGGTAGTTTTATATCACATTAGAAAATATAAATTAATGTTTTTCACATAATAACATGTTTTTTTCGTATATAGAATAAAAACTGTAATAATACTATAATTATATTCAATTTCCTTACAACCTTTTTTATTTTTTCCATGTAATTAAACACGTAGGTACACTAGTAAATACGACTAAAACAATAATTATAAACTTATTGATGTACGTATGAAACATGTATCAATGGTTTACCACTAAATAATTCATAGCTGATATACGAATAGCCAAGATATGTTTTATAAATGTGTATTAAAAATTCAATACCATTCGATTTGTGGAACATTGGCTTCGATTTATCATTTTAAAATACTTCCTTGTGGATTAAAATATGTTTTAAGTTCAGACTAAAACATTGCAGACTGGTCTATACTGGCGACGCGGAAGGAAAATTTGATGTTTGATAATAATAGGACCAACCAACTAATTAGGGATAACTATCGGGTCAAAATATAACAGTTGAAATGGATGATAACATAGAATGCCTTCATCAATATTGAAAAACTATAAGACAAAATATTTGTAGATTTACATCATTCATATTTCTATAAAAATATTTTTATTGACATACGTATAGAAAAATAATAAAGTACGGTATTCAAGAGGCACACTGGACCAGAAGATACAGGAAAACTTCCATAACGTGGCCCTACAGGGGAAAAGGTAACCTTGGTGTGGGTTCCCTCACATGTGGGAATAAGAGGGAATGAACAGGCAGACCTAGCAGCAAAAGAGGCAGCAAACTTTCCAATCACACCGATATCCGTACCTACTAGCCCCCATCAAATCCAACTTATGGCAAGATATAATAGAAGACTGGAAACGACAATGGCACATACTAACGAACAACAAACTCCGCCATATAAAAGAAGACACCAAAACCTGGGCTCCAGTAGGCAACAGAAAAGAACAGAGAGTTCTCACAAGACTTTGTTTGGCCACACATTCATTACACACCAACATCTACTGAAAAGAAAAGAGGTGGAAAACTGTGACAACTACAATAAAACTGTAACCGTAGAACATATAATCCTGGAGTGCCAACTATATGAAGAACTCAGACGGAAGCACAAAATACCAGACAACCTGAAAGAAACCCTAAGCTCTAAGCCCAGAAAATTAAAACATTTTGTTAGACTACCTAAAGAAGCAGATCTGTTCCGTAAAATTTAAATCCCACATGTTATATTATTCCTAAATTATGTAACTTAAATGTCTTATCATAAAATTGTAAATATGCCGCATTGTAAATTAATGTCAACATTCATATTTTTAAATCATGTAAATTACTGTAAATGTACCGGGGTGCTAATAACCACAGCACTTGGAGCGCCCCAAAAATATATCCTAAATAAAAATAAATAAAAAATAATAATAACAATAAAATAAAAATTAGCGATGTTCATTGGTTCACAATATATTGATAGATGACATCGATGATTAGCCTTTTTTCTTGTAATAAAAAATATTGAAATTTTACCTTTTTGCTCCGTAAAAATTTATGAGTCATTTGTTTTTTTTTTTATTTATGCACGATATATAATTTAGTACTCACGCTTACGACTCTAAATTTAATTTTTAATAACGTTCATGTGGGTCAGGTTGTGACTAATAGTGAGCCGCTAAAATATATGGACGCGCCCATCTCTATTTTATACTATTTTTATTTAACCAACTTCTAGTACCACTCAACAAAGTACTAACACAACGATTCCTGACTATCCACAAAATTTGTGTATCCAAGAATTATTTGTGTTAAATTAATATCTATATACACTGCATGTACAAAATAGTCAATTATAACACTATATTTATTTTCCATGGGAACACAAACGAGACGAACCCAGCGAAGTGTCCATAAAATTTTACACAAAAATTCATACTACAAAATCAGTACAATCAAAATCTCAAAGTTCAACAATTATTTTATAACGATTTGTAATTTATAACAACTGATTATTTAATAGAAGTTTCACATAACTGTCCCTAGATAGAAGACTAAACTGGAAGCCGCATATAAAGGATAAAAGAGCCACCTCATCGGGGATCCTATACAAATTGTTGCCTCTTATAGGGAAAAGAAGTAAATTGAGTATCAAAAATAAATTAAGATTATACACAACTATATTAAGACCACATATGCTATACGCATATCCAATATGGGGCCATGCAAGCGAGCCGACAATTAAATCTTTGCAAAGAAGACAAAATCGAATATTAAGACTAGTTGTATCCGCACCCTGGTTTGTGAGAAATTCGCTAATCCACAGAGATTTAAAAATACCACAGATAAAGGAATATATAAAGGAAGGAGGGACAAAATTCTTTACAGTACTAGAAGACCATCCAGATGAAGAGATAAAGAACATACTATCTTCATATAATGAAAAAACCCGCATGAAATACAGAAGACCAAAATCTATCATCTGGACTTAACAAAAGACCAACAAGATGATCAATTACAACATGTCATTGAGAATGAGGTAAAACTCTGAAAAGAAGACGCACTCAAGTGTGGCCACATTGGCACCATCAATAAAAATAAATAGAGATATATAATTGCGATTAAGGAGGTATGAACATTTGTTCGGTTCTCCAGAAATCAAGAGAATCCAAATCAGTCACATAACTGTAAATTTATGTAGCGAAATATTAAATATATTGTCACAAAAGTATTCCTAGGTCAGGATTGCGGCACTTATACATTGTACCGTTCAGTTGTTTGAATAAAAAACTATTTGTCAGCGTCTAACATATGATACCTGATTACGTAATGCATACGCTGCATTTTCTTAATATTTCTCATGACGAATGAATATCGGAACTAAGTCAATCAGAGGTATAAGTACATGGACGTCGCATGGAATCCGGGCAGAGGAACCTAGCCAACTCCTCTAAAAGTTCCATTTAACACGGTGACGACCGAGATACCAACGCCATATACCCCTACAATTGGTGAGCCAAGCAACCATTACCATGTGAGTGGGAGAAGGCTTCTCCAGACCCTCGACTCCCTGACGGGCAGGCCCCGCCTCGGAAATAGGTCCAAGCCGTTTCCGACCAACACGGATGGACCGAGGACATCCCCAACTCCATGGACAAATTCATGTAATAAATTATATTGTTGAAATCAGGAGTTGCGTTTCAATCAAACGACCCACGTGACAATATCAATGTTTCCAAAAATATTATTGTAAGTTAAATAAAGTCTGACAATGGGATAACTCACAAAGGAATCAGTGCTAGCATAATTTTAGTGCAACAACTTGTTAGGGCGTGAGTTGTAGTTCTGCACATGATAATTAATTAGTAACACAAGTTCATTGCAGACAAGCAAATTGTTTACAATTTTATAGAAAAATATAATGCCAGAAAGAACTCTTCGTTTCTGCAACGTTAAATGTTTAAGGCGAGACAAAGTTGTTGCTTACTCTCAATATTAGATAGAGCATCCGATTTCTAAACAATATAACGTTCTGCCTTTTTCTGGCTTTTTTTCGAAGCATAAAACATAATTATGTAACAAGGATAACCTAGAACTGACCCAAAATTAAATAAATTAAAAATATAAGCTTGGTATGAAGTTTTCACCAATAATGAGGAATGAAAATTTCGATGCCTTTATAATAAAGACTAGTATTCTCCAATATTTACCAAAAATTTAATGAAAATGACATTCAAATGTTCGTTTTGAGTCTAAAAGTATGTAGAGTTTTTTAATAACATTAGTTCTTTGTAAATTATGACTACCTAAATTATACCAAAATACAAATATGGCAATTAACATCCTCATAATCATGGTTGATTTATTAACCTTTGGATGTAAGCACCCCCTGATCTAATTTTTCAAATTATTGAAAATCAGTAGTTGTTAACATTGTTATATATTTTCATTTGTCTGTAATATCATTTTAAAAATATAACATGTTATTTTCATTGTGCTTAAGTTTAATTATTCAACATTTAAATATAACAAATTGGCGACGAGGATGTCTAACACAAATACGTATGGTTGGCGTGTTAACTTCGTAAGGTACAAGTTCGTCATAGACATCTTATCTGGGCAGAATTTTAATTCGAAGAAAATAAAATTAAGGATAAAAAAATTAAAAGAGCCGTATTACTGTCTTCAGTAGGAGCAAAGGCATATGTCGTGTTACGTTCTTTATTAACGCCGAACTTGCCTGAAGATATAGACTAAAGATGTAGTCGAAACATTAAACGAACATTTTTGTCCAATGATGAACGAACTTGTTGAAAGATTCAATTTCAATAAGAGAACCCAGAAATCTGAAAGATTCAATTGCAGATTACGTAGCAGAGCTGAGAAAGTTAGGTGAACATTGTAATTTTTTTAGAATTGGAGAAAATGTTGGGAGATCGAATTGTATGTGGAGTACTAGACGAAAATTTACAAAAGAAATAACTTGCTTCGAATAGTTTAACATTTAAGAAAGCTTATGATTTGACTGTTGTAACAGAACTTGCTGTTAAAAATGTGAACAGTATCAGAAAAGCAGAACATCGGAACTACGGAATAGACAATGAATTATTGGCTGTGGAAAATTCGACTAAAACACGAATTAATTTTAAAGCATGTCACCACTGTGGAAAATTTCATAATGCAGATGTTTATAAATTTAATTAACTTAATATAATTTAATTTTTTTGTCAAATAAACGGACATATTCAATCTATTTGTTAAAAAAAAATACAAGAACAAAAGAAAATATATAAACAATCATCTTTTTAAAATGTAGTGCCTTTTTCTCTTTCTTTCTATAAACTTTCTGACCAACATTTACTCAACTTTTGTGTACACCATCCACTGCCATTCTAGTTTGACCATCGTCACAACTCATTAAAAAATAAAATGGCAGTTGGTCGGTCACCTAATGCAATGAAATTCTACGGGCTCAATTGAGACTATCGTATTAAAGTACTACAATGGATCCCAACCAAATGCAGAAAGAGAGGCCGCCTTTGAAAAATATGGAAGGACGAAATTAGAAGGGTTATGTCATAGCAGAACTTGAAAGTTGTTGAATGGAAAGATGGAAAGAGATAGTGACCTGCAACCAGCCAGCGTCGAAATGCACTTTAACAGCGGATAAATGTATACCATATACATGCATAACACTCTTTGATCTCTGAATCAGCAAATTCTGAAGAAGAACAACATTTTATTTCTTGTGCACAAATTTATTCTGCCAGAAATATAAAATTCTGATTCTTTAATTTGGTTACAGTTTTTATTTTCTTAAGATACTGAATTAGTTTAAGTTGCTGCACAAATCTTAAACCCGATATTTCATAACACGGTACGTATGCAAATTTTTAATTTAGTAAGTAGTAATTTAAATAAATTAAAACAAAATGTCTACAAATCTAATAGCAGCTATTTAAAATAGACAACCAAAACTTGTCTAGCTGATCCAGCAACACCATCAGACAACGAGATAGCAATATTTTAAAATATATTAATTAACTGTACAATTTTTAATTTAGTTACATTAACTTTTTTAATATATAAGCTAATTTTGAAATATAATAATCATTATTAGCACTATTTGTACCAATATTTGACATATGCCATTATAATTTTCCTTTGTTATGGTACGCTACTCTGGTTCATAGATTTTTGTGTAGCTTCGATCTTCGTCTTCGAGCTAAGATCTTCGTCTTTACATTTCAAACTACTCGTAGGTTGCCATCAATAAATTTTTCCAGGCCTAGGCCACCGCTCAGGAGTGTATTTTATCCATCGGCCATCATCCCAATGACATAATCATCCCAAAGTCAATCTTTCTTTAATTTGGATAAATACGATTTGTATAGTACGATGAGTAATTTGACGAATGATACAGTTTTATGTGATATATATATATATATATATATATATATATATATATATATATATATATATATATATATATATATATATATATATATAATATGTATATTTATGATAAGCTTTATATATATATAAGTTTTATGTATATATATGATAAGCCGAACATATTATATGGAATTCAAAACACAAAGAGTGCGAGATAAAAAGAAAGTAAATAATGCATGGATCCGCGTAA
This sequence comes from Liopterus haemorrhoidalis, assembly GCA_963971575.1. NCBI lineage: Eukaryota > Metazoa > Arthropoda > Insecta > Coleoptera > Dytiscidae > Liopterus > Liopterus haemorrhoidalis. The sequence goes on from OZ020611.1 coordinate 7,621,244, forward strand.
GTTTAGGATATTTTGGTGGCAGAATTATAGAAGAAAAAGGAGACACTGATGGCAATATTCAGGGACGAGTGGTAAAAGAAGCAAACATCCATATATCTAGTGTTGGAGCTGCAGACCTTTACAAACCGATTTGATATCTGTATAATATCATGAACGAATTTTTGTTGCCGGTCAAACATGTATTATCAATACCGTATCTCCACCTTTTTTTTTAAATACTTCCAAATTTTTTTGTTGCAATACATTACCAAATAATTATAATAAGTGATGAAACGGCAATTTCGGTGTCTTCCATAATGTAGAAGTCTTAGCAACAACTGAGCACCAAGTGAATTTTGGCGAGAATGTGGTGGATAACCCTCATCTTGGAACCGCTCGTCCGTGTGCCTCGCTGGAGAGTGTGGAGTAAGTTTAATACTTGGATAGTTAAGTTTGTCTACTAGTAGAGATCTTTAATTATTTATAATTATATTATAGATTCCACCGGTTGCTGGTAAGAAAAGTTTCTGTAAAATTTTAGCATTTTCTGGCAGCGCTTAATTTCATTGGCAGATTTCCATAACATTTTGGGCTTCGTAGGTATCTTGTAAGTGAAAGTGGAGAATAGAGAATCTAAAGGCTGACTCTGTAGGACAACAGTTTTTCCTCTAATCGATTTCAAATAAATGTAGATCTAGGTATTTAGAGCACCCATTATTAAATGAAGGTTATTAAGCTTACATAAAATATTTAAGAAAATTATGATAGATAAGATTAAGATAAATATTTAATACAAAAATTTCGAAAACTCCGATAACGACGAAATATCCGTTTGTATTATTTCGCCTCTAGTCAATGTGCATTGCAACATTTTTTTAGACCATCTGATCTAGGTGATAAGTTGGTAGATAGGTAGACAATGTTTTACAGAGATAGACAGAGTATTTTTTTTTTGCCTAAATTCACCACGGTCTGATATATGTTTTTAATCTCTTTCCGTTTCTTAATCTACACTTTATGAACTCTCATACGTTATCTCACAATACATTTTTTAAATTACATATTTTTTTCCAACGACACAAAAAACTAGATATATTTCGATAGACTAATTTAATCCAAAATTCCTACTATTCGACAGAATGTCGGTCCAGTTTGTATCTGGTATTGGCTTTCTGAAAGCTTTCAACAAAGTTAAACATTCTGCTATCTGGAAAACCCTTAAGAGTAGACGAATCCCAGAAACTAGTTTCTTCAAAACTTTTCTATCAAGATGCATTCCGTCAAATATTCCACAGAGGTAGCTCGGTAATCAAATTTCTGTCTGCACTGGTGTTGAACAGGGTTACATACTGTCGCCTATTCTGTTCAACATTGTTTTGGATGATGTTATGAGAAAAGTTACTGAGGACAACAACAGTTACAGGTGGACAATGACAAGCAATTCAGAAAATTTATATTACACTCATGACATTTGCTTTGTTTCTCGCACATTCGGAAACCTGAAGAATAAGCTTTAAAGACTAATTAAGCCAGAGCTGTTGACCTGGAAATTAATATTAGAAAGACAAAATCAATATGGACAGCAACGAACAACATGGATAATTTCGTTATCGATGGGCAAAACATCAAAAACATCGGTAGCTACACATATCTTGGTAGCATTTTCTTCAAAAATGGTGGCACGAATGTGAAAATTAGGATAACCAAAGCACAGTACACCTTTGGTGTACTCAAATACACCTGGAGCTCTGCACAATATGCCATATCTAAAAATATTAGAATTTTTAAGTCAAATGTTCTTCCAGCACTCCTTTACGGAAGAGAAACTTGGAAACCTTAAAAAAAAAAAAACAAATAAAGTACAGATTTTCGTAAATAACTGTTTATTTTGACCAGAAAAAATGACAAATGTTTAACTGTGGAAGAAAATCAGCCTCAAATCCATGAATAACACAATCAAGTGGAAATGGCGATGGATTGGGCACTATATAAAGAGGTATTACCTATTTCAGCAAAGTAAAGTGGGGAACAGAATGCAACGAGTTCTACGGCGCAATGACGGCGTTTGCACGGCGCTATCTGTCAGAGGAAAGTTAAAATCAAGCTGTTGTACGCAAGTGCACAGAATGTGTAACATCCAACGGCGTTCCAACGCCGTTGATACTGAATGTTCGTCAACTTCCAACTTTTGACGCCGTTAAACGTTGACGTAGAACACCTAACCTCAGTTTTTACTGAATGGTTTGTATGTATAAATAACTTGCATACAACATAAATAACATCACACACAAGTCTTCATCATCCATTATAAATTTAATAAAAGAAAGCGCACGTATAAACACAGATATAGGTTGTCACGTGACACTTTGACGGCGTTAAAAATTATTGCATTGTGTGCAGGCGAAAATTCAACGCCGTTCTCAACGGCGCTATCGCAACGCCGTCGCAAATGACGGCGTGGCGCGCTGTGCATTCTGTTCCAGGCTTAACATTTGATTGGACACTTCAAAGAAGGCGTACGAGTCAGGCATGCTGCCACTTGACGTATGCTCACCTTTAAAGTAATTACTGTCTTTGCACTTTGCACAATGTGCATAACTAACATTTTTTCAAAATTTTAGATCAACTTATTTTGGTTACTGGATGTGGGACAAAAAGAAAAGTCAGGAAATTTTAAACAAAAATTGCGTAAAAAAATAAAAGGCTTTTTATAAATAACTTACCGTCAAAAGCTTTCATTTGTCATCATATTTAAAATTGTGTGTCCTTTTTGTGCATTTGTATCTAAGCATATCTACAAATGTATCTAATTGAACTATGCGAGTTTTATATATGTGGGTCAAAATAATCTATATGCGTACCAAATTTCAACTCTCTGGGTTCTACCGTACAGACAGAGACAGACGGCAGACAGACAAACACGGACGATATAAGGGTTTCTTGCTAGTATCTACAAAATCCAAAAATGGTCATCTCAGCAATGAGCAAGGCTGTAAATTTGTAGTCTTATGCTTGGTTTATGTACGGAACAAGAATAAGGAATAGGAAATAAGAATAGTACACAAGATGTTAAAACATGGCTGCGCCGTATATCGGTTTATGTAGGAATGAAATTTAACTTAAACCCAAGAAAAGTTGGTAACAGTTAACAATTTATTCATATTCCAAGAATAAGAGACGAGAAGCATGCGTACAACGGTCAAGATGTCGGCCGTAATAAAATTTGTTCAACAGATGTTTTCCAGCTGTGATCAGAGGGTTGAAAACAACAATATAATGTGGGAAACACAAGCAAATAAATTTACAAAATCTTCTGAATCCATTTTACTGAACAAAATATTTTTTTAAAGGTTATATTAAACACAACAACCTGTCAAGTGACAACCGTTAAACACAGGCCAACGCAAGTACGCAGGCGCAGCGACGAAATGTTATGTCCGATATAAACGGTTTCATATTTTTTATTCTTGTGTACTATTCTTATTTCCTATTCCATATTCTTGTTCCGTATATAAACCAACCATTACTGCAAAAAATATTCCAATAAATTGGCGAACTGCACTGATTCAATATGGCGACTGTTTTTTCTTGCTTTCGTAATATTTACGAGTGGTTATTAGCGATTTTTACTAGTTAAAAGTTTAAGGAGTTTTTAGAATTTCGTGTTGAAAAGTAATAAATTATTATGAAAGTCAATAATGGAAACATACCACTGGAAAAGTTTAGCAAATATTGTGAATTTAAAGAATACGTTAAATTCCTTCGGTTTGAGGTTATTGAATTTTATTGAACAAACGTCGCAAATATAGAACAATAAATGAATGTCAACATCTCGTTAAATATTATGCAGGTTTTCAGATTTTTTATTATTTGATTTGATATTCAGATCGGAATTAGCACCTTTTAACATACCCTAATGACGACTTTACGATAACCGAGACCGCCGGTTTTACGTGCCCTCTGAAGCACGTTCTATATTCCCGAATATTAATTGAGACATATAGGTTATTTTAAGGAGTGAGTCTACTGTTGCAATGGTCAATATTTTGTTTGAAAAATTATTTGCCTATACTGGCATAAATAAATAAAAATTATGAAATAAGTTATGCTACTGCAACCGCAGATAGCTTTATGAATTTTACTACGTGGATTTTAAATCTTTTACATAAAGCCACTATTTCTCAGAACGTATTACATCATTACAGGCGCGCCCCGGGAATAGTTTTATTTCCAGATTTGATTCAGGGTACAAGAAGAAGGTTGATCATTACTGGTATAAAATATAGCAACGGAAGACCAAAGCCTAAGCTACCAACTACACTACAAGAATCCCAATAACATCAACAGCTCTAGAAAATAACTAAATTATCATACGAAAAAAAAATATATTAATACATCAAGACTCATTATTCTATATTTCTTGTAAATACCAAATACGATTTAAAACCTGGGGATACCAAATAAATATGTGGTGCACCAGACTAGAGATGAATCAGATGGAACTTACAACACTACCTTGATAATTTATACTGTCAGATTACCAATGCATTTTACCACACACTCTTGCTCTAAAGGTGCGTACTGACTTGAGCATTTGTACGCGCACGGATTATCATGCGGGTAAAAAAAAATTGCACACACAACTTTCTTGTTGGTGCGCGTAAAATCGCGCTCCGCGTATTTCAGTTATATCCACACACATATTTGTTTTAAGTAAGTAGTGTCAACAATGGCGGAAAGTAATGTTGTTGTCTGAACAAGTGCAGTGTACATAAGCCGCATTCAGACGACTCATCGATGTCTTACCGGGAATCGGTTAGATCGGCGACTTACTTACTTTTGAACGTAAGCTTTTACAGTAATTTTAAAAGTACATGTGATTTATATACCTCAATATCTAAGTAAACTTACTTAACAGTCAATTTCATAATTTTTTTCTTGCTTTGTGCTCGATTCTTATTCGATTACTACAGATATAACTGTCAAAATATCCACCGGTGAGCAACTAACCGTAAATGAAATCCGGTTATTAAAATAGCGACCGGTGTGTAAGTACGGCAACTCACAGGTAAATCAACGTATGCATACAAGAAAAACTTTACAAACCGGTGCTGACTGGTGAGCCTGCTGAATGCGGCCCTAGTATACTTAGTAAAAAAAGAAAAAACAAAACAAACGGTGGTGGATGACACAACTTTATAGAAGCAGAAAAATATACAATGGTTCAAGTTTGCTAGCAGGACTACAAATGCATGAGGTTAGTGGACAATTTCAAAATTTTGTACGGATGTCAACGGCAGATTTTGAACTACTCGTTAATAAAGTTGGTAACAAAATTGGGAAGAAAGACCAGATTTTTATAAGGGCTGTTCCCATAAAAGAATGATTAGCCATAACTCTATGTTTTTTGTATCTGGGGGTTCTTTTACCAGCATGCAATACCTTTTTACTGCATTCCATGTTGAATATTTACTGGTGTTTACGCGCACAATTATATAACTGCATAAAACCGTACACACTGAGCGCACAAGTTCTTTGATCTTATCGGTGGAACAAGCTACGGATAGCATTCGTGCGCGAATTAGTGTACGCGCACACATATTGTACCTCGTACTCACCTGAGCAATTTTACGCGCTGAGCGTTTGTGTGCAAACAAATGCTCTAGTCAGTATGCGCCTTAACACAAGAACAAGTGGATTAACTATCTAAAATTGCTAAACTAGTTTAACTGAAAATTAACATACCCAACACAAATGAACTCTGCCAAATAAAACATCTACGGGTAAGAGGTCAAAGACCTACATGAATTCTGTTATCTAAGTTTCATGATTGCCGAAGGTGGTGGTGCAAACGTTGACAAATACCAACGAACAGCAAAAGCACGACTGGTGTTTGGTACAATGAATACTGTATTACGCTCATCACAAATCATTGTGAAAACCAATGGGTCAATTCTGTGCAGACCGTAAGGAGTTTCGTACGAAAGCTATAGAAGTTAAGTGTATCTATGCAATTGGTAGAATCTGCGTGCACCCGTTTTTTATATGTAATGGTACGAGTACGCGCAGAATAGCCTTAAGATATCATATATGCTTATATATTGCTTACAGAACGCGTATCGGGTTGCATAAAATTGACCCAGAAGATACGCCTGTTAAACAGCAATTTCTGATCAGTACTTTTTATGATTGCAAAACCTGGAAAGTCACAATAATGAACATATACGTCTGTTGGTAAACACTTGTAATGTAACTTAAGTGTTTACCAATAGACGTTTTCGCTTGATGGCAAGAATAAATAGTCCGATAGAATTCCAAACACCGAACTATAGAGCAGATACAACCAGTTATCAGAAGGCAAGAAAATGTCGTCTAGGAAACAAAGCTGGATCGGCCATACGTTAGTATACAGGTGCCTACAGAGGGTGTGCCAGCGTTCTCCAGCGCTAATTCTGACGCTGGCCGTAACATGTAGCACTAGCGGACATTTACACATACAGACGATGTATCAATGCTGGCCAAGTAAAAATAAAATAGCGAACTTGGTTCAGCGCTTGTAAAATGGCGTCTGACAGTGAAATAGAGGTTATGGTCGTTGATTCGACCTTGCTTTTGATATATAAATTAGATTAAAAGCACAAAAAATTACTTTCTACTTTAAGTAGACTTCATAATGACGCAAAAATCGTTATAAATTTCCTTTTGAGCACAACACTCTCGACTGATGTGATGACAAGTGTGCGCGCGTCGTGTGTATGTACAAGTCTGCACTGTTGGTCAAACTTCTTTGACTTGTGATAGAATACCGCCTCGGAGGCGAACGTCGGCCAGCAGCAAGCCCAACCTACGCTGGCTATGACTTGTGATTTGTTGCCCCTACACACGATCCGCAGAGCTACACAAGTATAAACATAAGCCGTGATTTACCATGCCGACTGTAGGTACCTTAAGATGAATGTCATTTAAGTGGAACCCGCAAGGGAAGCTCATGCAAAAAGAATACGGACAAGATCCATAATAAAGCCGGAAAAGTCTGTAAATCTTGGGTACAAACAAAATAACTCGCTTCCAACAGAGTTCGCTAGTGGCATTTAATTAGCCTGGAAATATCGTACGAGACTTCTAACTTTACTTTTCAAATGTCCAAGGAGCAAGTTCCAATACGAGCATGGCTATAAAATTTAATGTTTAAATATGTACCCAACCTACAAATCCTAAGATGCTAACCATGAATATCTTTTATTTTTTAAGTAGTCAATCTTGTGTCTCTTAGAGACTGAAATGCCTGAGTTGCAATTAGTATACCATTGAATTTTTTGTGTACATCTAGTTTTCATATGAAAAAGTTCTTAAGAACTGTTTTGCTTATGTATTCATGGTTAAATTCATAAAGAAAAGCCTAGGCTTTTATGTTAAAATATGATGAAAAAGAGTAGTTAAGCAGACCTTGAATTTTATTATTAAAATTTCTTTTTTAATATTGTGTTGTTCATATCTGTGCAATTTATTGTTTTTGAGGAATCTTTCATGTCTGACAGTTTGAGCTTGTAACCTAACTTGCGCAAAATATTTAATCAGAATCATCGAAGATATTCATTATTGAAAGATACTTTTGAAATGGAAAAAAAAACTCTTTGCGCTCGGCGATTTGCGAGTAATTTTTTTTCGATATGTTGAAAGAGGTGCAACTCGTAAATCTAGACCGATTAAAAATAGACCAACAAAGTACCTGAAAATCTCGGAAACGTAGAGAAGCGTCTTAAATATAACTTCGCACTCTGGTCCCTTGAACAGAGTCCTGAGAGATAATCCACTCTCCTAGTATTCGCCATGGTGGATGTCATTTCTATTATATTATCATTTTTTTTTAGTATTTTTATTATGATTTGAAATAAAAATTATTTACAAAAAAGTGCAAGGCAGTCAAAATGTTTAAAATAATTCTATTTCTAATGAAGTTGCTTATTATGACTAATACTAAATTTACATTTAGTTGGTTGTCTCTTCAAAATGATTAATTAAATTGAAAATTATGTAACTTTTTTACTAACGATTTTAATTCTGTTAGATGGTACAAAAGTAAAGAGGCATCCAATTCCTAAGATTGAAAGACTGGAAAGTGGTTGCCCAGAAGCGAATAATATGGAAGGGAATCCTTAAAAAAGCTAAGACACAGCCAGGGTTTTGGAGTCACTTCAACGCTAATGACTAAGAAGTTATTTAGTTTAAATTGATTTTTCTGGAAACGTACAAACCATGAATTTAAAAAGATGATTGACACATTTGCAGTTGATGGTAATGCATTAAGTATTGTTTAAGAAATAGAAAAATGTTTTGGGAAACATGTCATGCTGTCCGCATAGCTCGAATATTTGAGTATTTTGTGAGATCCCACTGCAGTCATCAGTATAATTCACTTCTTTCATAACAATATATCGTAACCAAGAATAAACGCTTGAACAAATATGATTCTAGAATCATTTTTGTAAATATATATTTTGATGATAACGTCATGAAAATCATAAAGTTATCGAATAATGTTTTGTAAATTAATTTTAAAATATGTGTAAATTTGAATAATTCAAATAACACAACATCAACCCTTTTATCTGTTACCGATGACATCATTAAAAACTGTGATAACAAGGAAATGACCATGTTCACTACCATAGATTACAGCAAAGCGTTCGACACTATTAACCATAAACTTCTCATTGCGAAATTAAAATACTTGGGTTTCGATAATTTGGCAATAATATTTTTTAAAAATTATTTCACCTCTAGAAGCCAACAGGTATCACTTAATAACTTAACATCAGACAGTTTAGCGATATTTAAAGGAATCCCACAAGGCGCGATATTAGGACCGATTTTATATTCTTTGTACACTTTTGATATCAGCTCGATATGTACTCATAGTCAAATACATCAATACGCGGATGATACTCAATTATACCTCTCGTTTTCACCAGAAAAATTTAATGAAGCCTTATCTTTCTTTCAAAATGAAATAAATGCACTATGTAAATATTCTTCCGATCATGGCCTTACAATTAATGAGTCAAAATCACACATCATGCTGTATGGTAACAAATACTTGAAAAGTAATTTAGTTCCGAATTTCAATATATATATCAATCACTCCAAGTTGCAACTAACGAATTCATGTAAAAATTTAGGTATTATACTAGATACCGAACTAAAATTCAAAGAATATATAAGTTTGTTAATGAAGCGTGCCTTTCTTGCACTAAAAAAACTATTTATGAACCGTTTCGTGCTAACCAAAAAACACAAACAAATACTATGTGACAGTCTCGTCCTATCGATCTTTAATTACTGTGACACGATTTACGGACCTTCCCTGTCGTATTTCGATTCGAGGCGAATTCAAAAAGTGCAAAATTACTGTGTACGTTTCATATTAGGACTAAAGAAAAGGGAACCTACTTCCCAACACCTGAAGAAGTTAGGATGGTTAAACATGTCTGAAAGAAGACACTTGCATTACGCATGTTTCATTCACAAAATATTAAGCACAAACGAACCTAGCTATTTAGTCGAAAAAATCATTAAAAGATCTCAAATTAACAGTAAAAATACTAGGAACTCTCACTTGATACATATTCCCAAACACCGAACAACCTTATTCAAAAAATCATTTTCGTACAACGCTGCCACGATATACAACTCCATTCCGAAAAATCTTAAAACTCTTAAAATTGCCCAATTCAAAAAGCGACTCCGCCAGCAAATGGTCCCAATGTGAGCTTAATGGATCGATCCGTGTTCAATTAGACTGCATATTGTACTATATTATAATTGTACTATTGTACTACAGTAAACTATGATATTATTTATTAACATAAAACACTGTATGTACTCAACTGTAAATAACTTTAAGGTTAGGTGGTAGAGCAGTGTAAACTGAACCTTGCCAATAAAGAGATTTATTATTATTATTATTATTATTATTATAATTAAATTAGCAATAATTTTACAGTTAGAAATAACTGGGCAAGTTATAATTAATAACACCTCTATTGAACTTGCTGCTAAATCTCACGAATGCATGATTGAAGACAAATGGAACCACACATTGGAAATTAGATGCAGAATTGAGATAGCAAGAAAACAGTCTGACTCTATCTTCATTCTGAAGTCGGCGTTCATCAGGACGAAAAAAATATTGTCACAATTATGATATAATTGCATGCTAATGTCCCAATTCCTTGAGTGGCCTTTAGGCGGTGCAGGTCGCGGTTGCTGACTTGCGGTTTTGGGAATTAAAGAATGTGCAGAGTGTTGCGTGTTTGTCAACATAAGTTTTGAACAACTTTCTAATGTGTTGATAAATATTATTCAATTGTGCCGACTATGGTCTTTAATTGTTGCCAACAATTACACAATAGTGTTTATAAAACAATTGAGGTAGGACCTGACGTCATAGTGTCCTAGTTAACAGTTATAAAATGGACTTAGGGAATGGAGTAGTCAGTGATTCATTGAGTCAGTTATTCAGTAGTTATTTATTAGATCATTTTTGTGAGCACGTTACCCAAGGACCAGCCCAGCTGTCCAAATCACCAACCCGAGATGTGAGTGCCGTCTACAGGGCTTCTCCACGTGTTCGCCTCGTGCGGATACCTGGGGTGGTTCGACCGATCCCTGAGAAGCCGGGGCAAGAACGGGACTTACATCACTTACTAATAGACAACACCAGCAGCCATTTTGACAGTTAATTGTATTCTGATGAAAAATTATTATTGTATAATAAATTTTGTAGAAAAGATGTCCGTTCTTGAATCCACCCCGTGACAATATTCATACTCATGATCTGAATCCACTAAAATAATAACTAGATAATGAAAGAATAACTAAACATCGGTTATTGAGATATTAGTCCTCAGTTCTTTTCCATAGCGTAGAAACACGGCTATTGACCAATGCTGCATTTAAAAAATGTGAGGTTTTTTTAATTTTGGACTTATCGCCGAATTCTGAGAGTGTTATGGACAAAACACATGTCTAACAAGAATATTCTGGACAAAGTCGAAAGTAATTAGAAATACTGTTTACGGTGAAGATGAAAAAACTCGAACCTCTTGGGCATATTATGAGAAACAACGACAGATATAGCTATTCTCGAATCTCGCACGTGACTTAACTGAGATGTCGCGCGAATTGTATTCTATTACCTACATTTAATATTCTACAATTTTGTATTCGACAATTTTTGTGAGACAATGTGTTGTGTAACTCAAAGTATGCGACACATACAGTCTAAAATTTAATGATTGTCGTTAATCCATAATGTAAACTGAATGTTTAATCTAAACAAATTAGTAAAAATAAGGTCATACGTTCCTAAAATCTAGTAATTTTGACCATTATTAATAATATGGAAGAACAAGAACGAGCTGCATGAGCGAAACGATTTAAATTTCGACGTTCAGGAGCCATGAAGAAAAATGATGATTTTTTAAATAAGTAAAAAATCAGGTAAATAATTTTGAGTAAGAATTAAGTTCTTAATTTACTCAAAATGTTCTTAATCTACCAAAGAAGCAAAGTAATATTATTTTTCCAGTTTATCAAACATTTATACAAAATTACTATACCATGGCTCATTACCAAATAGTAGTAGGTTCTAATTTATTCATGGGAATATTCGTGCCTTTTTAAATTAGTGCATTGAAGAATTTATCACCATCATAAATAGACAACAAATATTAAATCAATAGAATAAGTGTCCACATAATACGGTTCATAATCGAAGGTGGACTAGTCATTTGGTAAATCGAGCAAATGATGGAAGGGTTTGTACTAAAATTGGCAGCGGATGCCACTTCAACAACCCACAGTAGTTGGAGGAAGTGGACAGCTGGTCCTGTAGGTGCCAGAGCCAAATTCTTTTCGCAGTCCATCCTAGTATTAATCATGATATTTTAAAAAATATTTATAACAAATTTAAATTTTTTAGAGTGGTAGGATTGCACTCACGTTTTCAACCAAAATTAAGGACATTTTTAGTTTATTGTTTTGTTTTGCAGTTTATATAAAATAAAATGTATGTCATTTAAAATTTGCCGCATGCCTAAAATGTCACATGAATGGTATTGTTCGAGGATACAGTTTAAGAAAAATATGCAACAATTATCATTCGACTTTTATCGCATCGATACTTTCATATGAGATTCGCTATAGTACCTTTTGGTACCTTATACTACATTTTATTCGTTATAGTAAAATATAGTACCTCAGGTCGAATCCGTTAACCGTGGTTGCAAAATCTAAATTAATGGTTGTCAGCTACTCCACAGACCTTTCCAGGCAGCTGTAGACAAGACGAAAAATGCCAAGATGATAGCGAACATTGCAACCAAATAGGTACTTAAAGAGTAAGAAATAAATTTTTGTGTGAACAGTACAGACTTATCCAAACGAATCAAAAGTGTCCAAATATTTAACTGATACAATGATGTTTTTGGAAAGTCGAATCACTCGCACAACTGACCTCTACTTGAGTGAAGATCTGGGACCTTGTACTAGAAATTCGAATTCTTTTAAGATGTACAATCATTTCAACTAAAAGAAATTCAAAAAAAGCGGTTCAAAATTAGTAAAATGAACTTAAAGTGCACATATGGTATTTGCCACAATATTAATAGTGTAACAAATAGTAAAAGTTTAAAACTACTTTTATGATTTTCAATAAAAATTTGTGAAGGAAAAATAAATTTAAAAATTTTAGTTTTATACTTATTTCTAGTATTCTACTATGCATTTTATCGAAACAGGTGAAGGGTCATTCAAATTTAAGTGTTGTTTAAAATTAAATAATTTGGCCTATTTTCATCTTAAGAACTCAATTTCACCCGGATGCCACTGTAAAGTTCCACTTGGATGCCCGACTCACCTGGCAAGACCACATAAACCACGCGTCCAAAACATTCAATAGTGTTGTATTTATGTTAAAACGACTGATATGTACTGTGTCAATGGAGATTGTCTGAACGTATTTCTTCTTTTTTCAATCTGCCATTAGCTATGGCATTGAGATGTGGGGTGCGTCAACTGGCAGGCAAAGAATTTTTATAATCCAAAAACGAGCCAACAGGACTTTAGCCCAAGTTTCGCCGTGCACATCATGCAAGCAAATTTTCAAGGAATACAAATTTTTGACAGTCCCATCTCTGTATTTATTACATATATAAAGACCAACGAAAACAACATTCTAAGTCACAGTCAGATATGTAAATACAATAATAGGAACAGAGAAGTTTTTACCACTCCTAGGCACAGATATAGTGCATTTAGAAATCTACCCTTAATTGTAGGTATCGGTCTCTATAATGCTCTAGCCCAGCGTTTCTCAACCGGAGGGGCGCGATCCCCTGGGGCGTCGTGAAGGCTTCGTTGGGGGGCCGCGAAGTCATACAAGATCGAAATATAAAAATATAATAAAAATGCAGTCAATCTTGCAAGATATAAATTTTATTCATTTTTATAAATACGAGTATCTTATATTTATATTCGTAAAAATATATTTTTCATAACATAAATAAAATAGATAATCTATTTATTTTTATACATAATATACTTATCTTGACAACTAATTTAAACTACCGGCTATTTCAAACGTTTAAGTTGTCACTAGCAGAGCCGTAGTAACGGCCTGGCATCGGAGCAAGTGCCAAGGGCGCGAGGCCTAAAGAGGGGCGCCATGGGCGTGTGTTTTTATTTGTTTTTGATTATCATTTGTAGTGCAAAAGCGAAGACTTTTTTTAGATCATCACTTGTATTTTGGAAGTGAGGACTTTTTTTTTGCTTGTATTTTCACTTGACTATTAAGAGGGCGCTATATTAAGTTAATTTAATTTCTTTGCCAAGAGAACCAAACACATTGCTACGGCTCTGGTCGCTAGCTAACTTTATAATGAGTAAATGGGTTAATGAGTAAATAATAACAAAATGATCAAAAGCTTTATTCAATCGATAAAAAATACTAGATCTGAAAATCTAATTGCGCTTTAACCAAAGAAACAGACTATAAGTAGACTATATCAAGGTCAAATCAATTGTATATGTTGGTTGATGGGTTTCTCTGAAAATGGTTTGCGTTGGAGGTACTTCAAGTATTTTCAAGTTGTACTTTGAAGTAGGTACGACTTGAAAGTGCAATATTTTTTATCATATATTTTTTAAATTGCTCTCCGAGCTATAGATAACTCAAGAGTAAGGATGCAAATTAAAATGGAATGCACTTTGAACACTTGTAAATAAAAATACTTTACTTTCAAGTCTTTATAGGGAATATAATGGTCATTTAAAAATATCACAGTTTTTTGTCAACCGTAAAAGATATTTAAAAAAATGTTTAAGTAAAAGTTGTTGAAAAGCTCTATCCAAAGATATCCAATATGACATACGTTCCCATTTAAAAATTCGAAACTGTCCTTGATATCCTGTACCGTTTTTTATCAGAAAAATTTCAATACTACCGGTCAATCTTGTGGATAAATTTTAGTTTAAAATTTTTCCCAACTTGCTCACACGTCGCCTTTTCGAAAAAACTCTGATCTCATTATCTTGATACACCATAATATAGGGGGGCCGCAGACAATATTTATATAATTTCGGGGGTCCCAGGCTAGAAAAGGTTGAGAAACACTGCTCTAGCCGACGGAGTGGCCGAGCGTATTAAATCGCAACAGTTTGGACTGGTGAAGACTGGTGTATTGTGCAGTTGGTAGTTCGATTCTCCGCCGGTAATATTATTCGGGCGAAAATAATATGTTTACATTACTCTCATTTTCACAATCATTCACACCTCATCCAGGTGTAGGAGCTCGCCCCCTGGCATCGGCGATTAGCCTCGTTGCAGAAATAGGCCGCTGTAAAATAAATAAATAAATAAATCTATAATGCCCTGCCAGCTGTGCTCAGAAATAGCTGCAATGTCAAATTTAAAAGTAGCCTAAAAACATTCTGCTTAAGGAGCATTTTATAGCGTTTCTGAATTTGTAGATGCGATTAGTGTCGTAAAATTTTGAAATATAATATTGTTTGTATTGACTTAAGTTACTGTATACTAAATGTACAATCAGCTTCAATAAAATGATTTGATTTGATTTAAGCGTATATCTTGCAGTTTTAGAGATTCCTATACTTTTCCGATTAAACGGGACATCAAGTGCAAGTTAGTGTTTCAATAAAAAAAATCCTAACCATCCTAATAAATGTTGAGGAATAGTTTTGAAAGATGTAATCGCGAAAATTCTTCAACCATTCGTTAGAGCCTCGCCAGCTTTATAAAAAAATAAACCCTAAAGGCTTTTAGGATAAGAAAACGAGAATTCGTAGCAGAAAATTAGTAACTCATGAAAAGACTCACGAAAATTGACACCTAAAAAACTAGACACTTTGTGTAAGCTATTGGATTTGCATGAGTTAGATCAATAATTAACATGATTGCCAGAGGCACGATAAGTTTTTTAAAGAATATTTTGAAGCTTGATACTGGCAGTATTAAATTTTTGCCAAAGTTTTCACTGTGGTATTATTTTACGTTGCTAATGTAGTAAACACAATTCTAATATTATCAAAATGTATTCTCGCGCCCTTCACAGGATAATGTTGCAAGGATTCTCCGTAAATTTGCGGTATCAGATTTCCCTCGGATAGCAGAGAGTATAGCTAATCTTCAGTGTATTCTGGTTTTTGCCTCCCTTTCGAGCAGCGCTTGATCCCCAATGTTAAAAGATTAAACTCAATTTTACCACGGTCGTACTATAAAATAACTAAAAACAACTTAATTGTTTAGAATTCTCTTAACAATTAAAAGTTCCATTACAAAAAAAGGAAACAGTTATTGTGTTGGACTAAAAAACTAGGTTTTCATTTTACAAATTGATTGTAAATCTAACAACAATATACAGTAAAATATGGCTAAAGTGACTATCGAAGGGACCATGTCAAAGTGGTCACTTATTACTTTAATCGTCTAACAAAACAAAGCATTATAAAATATATTGTTCATAATGGAACGTACAGTTTTACACTGCCGTAAAGTGTTTGGATGATGATATATTTAACAACATGTATGGGTGAATCTATTTTTTAATTTTTGGCACAGAATCGAGTACGTAGAAACGCCAGGACGTATGATATAAGTCAGTTTGGAAGCACACTGACAGCCAGATTAGTTGATTTAACCTAGCATTGTTTACGGCTTCCGGGTGTGTCTCAGTGTTTTCCACATTTTCCGCAGCACAGCGGTCTACGGTCGCTGACCACGTTGCTTTTATATTATTTTGGGAGTCTAAAAAGAGTGAACTTATCTGTCCTTATACACCACTTAGCGGCATAGGCACTATAAGTGTGACATGCGCCCATACGTATAGCGTTAAGTTGGCTTAAGCTTGGTACCACGGCGTGTGACACAACTGTCTAGGAGAAGTATTTCGAACTTAAATGCAAAAAGCGTTTTATCAACCTTATATCAGTTAATTATATAGCAAAACTATCCTAGTAGGAAGAATGACTGCTCTAAGTTCAATACTATGTTCTTTGTGACCATATCACGCTACATTTCATGCGCCTAAAGTATACAAACTTTATTTTTTAATCCTACACTCAATGTTTTAGGCAAGAGCTTAATAAAGAATGAGGATCTGATTTATAAAATAACCTCATATTACTCTGGTTAAAAAATTGGCATGGCATTTTATGATATTAGGTCTAGCTCGAACTACATCAAAAGTATCATTTAAGTAATTAAAAACGAAATTAAATATTTCCTTTTATAAATTTCCTGGATTGTAGCTCTGTACTGTTGGATAAAAATTTACACTTTATTGCCTAGATAAAAGCGTTTTATGAACGACTCTAGACTCTAAATTATATGGAAATCCTGAAACTTTACTTTGAGTAAAAATTTAGCACGATTTGTGCAATATTGGCAAACTGTTATTCGTAAAATGTTGTGTTGGCTACTTCTATTGTAGGAAGTGCCTTAGACATAACTCTAGGATTTGATTTTTGCAAAAATAACTGAAGTGTTACCCGGAATACAAATTTGGCACAGCACTTTATTATTACAATAACAAATATTATTAAACAGCAAATATTAACAAAAAATAGTTCTTAAAAAAGATATCTTGGCTTGTCAAGAACTATTCGTTCTTGACAAATGTATTATTTAATTATTGTAAAAATTTTGAAATATGAGTTAAACTTAGCTGTATGGCATATTGGCTTAATTTGGTTCATAAAAAATTTGTTGGCAACATTTATCACACGTGGTGCATTTTATGAAAAGTTCTAACCAGATCTAAGATTTTATTTTTGTACAGAAATTGAAACGTTACCCTGTATAAAAATTTGGAAAAGCATTCCAAAATATTGTAGTTTATAAAATGATGTTTTGGTAACTAACACGACAGAAAAAGAGTTTTGTGAACATCTGTGGACAAAACGTATGTGTATGTTTTAATATTTGTAATATATCGAATATATTGTATATATTGCAGCGTGACGTACTTCTTCATGAAGGAGTACAACGACAAGCTACGCGTATGCCTTCAGAACTTCGATATCTCCGCTATAAAGAACGTCTTGAAGTTTTGAACTTGCCGACCCTTACCCAGCGCAGATCTCGTGGAGAACTTATCCAGATGTATCGCATCACCCTTGGCAAATTCTCAACAAATATGTCCACACTATATTCACTCAGTCTCAACAGCGCAACGCGTGGACATAGACTGAAACTAAAACATGAGATCTACAAGAAGCAAAATAGGAAAAACTTCCTGTCGAACCGTGTCTTTGAGTTGTGGAACTCTCTCTCTGAAGATACTATTTCGGTTTTGACTATTAATTCTTTCAAGGCTAAGATTTCGCCCATGTTCGAATAAATACTTTGTAGTAATATATTTTCACTCTGCAATATTTATATTTTGCATTTTTTTCTTTTTATTTTCTTTTTTGTTGTCTCTGTAATATTTATACTTTACACTGTATACTTTGTATTTTGTTTTTGTTTAATATATATTTTGAGCTTAACAAGCCATTTGGCTTCAGCTCTTATTGTAATAATAATAATAATATCCAGAAAAGATACATCGATTATAAATTAGACACGGTATTTTCTGTAGTCACGAAGGTGTCAATGTTTATCTTAGGTCAGAATTACAACATTTCGTTACTACTATTTGATTAAAAAACTGTATATCAGCATTTTATTATCATAATTTATCGATGTAATACACATGCTATATTTCTTAATTTGCTAAAGCTTGTCGAAACAAGTCAATAGTAAACTATTCTACCACTGAACTATAAATAAAGGTTCTAAAGAAAAGATTCTAGGTAGAGGATACCGGCACAGGGAGTTCAGCAGTGTCCCCGTCTAACCTTAGCTTACTAGTCGTAAGCTAAGTCCGATGTCCACGTACTTCCAGGAAGACCAAGAGTCACTATTTGAGTAAAGGAAATCGTCCCGAGGTTCCTTGACTCGCTGGTGGGCAACCCACTACATGGAGGAAGCCTCAAGCGATTCCGATCGGCACAAGTTGGACGGAAGACTTTCCCAACTCTCATGTCAATTCCGTTAAATATTTATAATGTATTTGCTTCATTAAATTATTGTTAAACGATTATCATTTCCATCCCCCAAGTGAGTAATGGAGGTGTTGGGTAAAGATTATTACACCTTCGTAACAAAATTAGCCTACTTGAGCTCATAATAGGACATTTTGGCGTTTTGTAAGGTAGAAAGTCTTATGATCAGCTTTAAAAAAATTTAGGTTAAAATTTTAGTAAAAATACCTGCTATATTATTCGAGCTAAAAATTGATACATTGTTGGGAAGTATTAGAATACTGTAGTTGTTATTTCTGTCAGTTCCATCCAGTGGATTAACTGTCACGAATTTCGCGGGATAGCCTAGTTCTAAGCCTTACTTTTTACAAGATTGTTGTCACTAGCGTGAAATAATAGTGTTTTCATAATTGTGAATCTCAAAATCGTCGAAAATGATATTTCGAACTCCAGAACTCTATTTCCGAATCGAACACGAAAACTTTTATCCTTAATAATGTTTTTAAATGTACTGAACTAGACAAAAATATCACGCAGATCACGTTGTTTTAAATATAGTCCTAGAAATTTAGAACCTGCTTGTATCGAACCATTAGAAACCTAGAACTCTTACACCCTAAGAAACTGAGAATTTACCTGCTTTTATGAAAATCTTACAAGAGCAGATATTCCTCAATAATATGAGTGAAAAGGAGTACGGCAAGGCTGGGTCCTGTCACCTCTGTTTAGAATAACTAAAAGTAGGATCAGGAATGGAATTAGGTGGTGTTTAGCGACAAATCCCGATTTTGTTTGTAAGCTTACGATGGACGTGAAAGAGTCCGCCGAAAAAGCGAAGAAAGACGGGAAGTTTAATATTGCATGGAACGACAAGCAGTGCCTACTCAAGGCCATTTACTACCGTACCCCAAATTTCACGCGATATAACTCGAGAAAATCAGACGCGAATACTGAAATACTTAAAAATATGTCGCTATAATACGTTAAATTAACACCCAAAATAAACTCCAATAAAATAGAAAAACATTTTAATTCATTAAAGAAGCGGGGACGAAAACTTATGTGAACTATTAAGCATAGATGGCACTGGTAAAATTTAATATGTAAGGTTATGTTCTGTCATATATCAGCATATTGTCAGTAACATTTTTTCCGTTCTGGCAGTTAGTTTGGATTTAACAGTAGCGAGAAACAGTCATTGTGATTTTATTTAAGGAATGGAAAAATTTGAAAATGAAAAATACAGGAATTTGTTTACATAATACCATTTTAAATTATCAATCACCAAGGACAAAGAAGCCTCGTTCCAAGTGCATACGGTATAATGTGTGACCCTCAGCTTCAGCACGTTTATGAAACGGGCACTGATATTTTTTTAAAACAAAATAATTTCAACCCCGTAGAATATCCCGAGGCTTGCAAAAAACAAAATAATTTGTATTTTTTTTTGTACTTGCGCCAAAATTTACCTTGGTACTTTGGTACCTTCTTCTTGTGGTCACCCTGAAGTTTAAAAAATAAATACCCTCTTGCTTTTAAACTTTTTCTGTGCATGGTCCTGAACTTTTGCATTATCTATGACTAGTTTTGAGAGGTAGCAAAGATAGCTGGCATATCGGAGGAACGCGTATATTTTATTTTAACCGAGGAATTAGATATGCGGAAACTATCTGCAAGATAGGTGTGTTGTCATATTGTCATATAGTGTTGCTTAATAAATATATTTGACAGATGTGCTGATCTGGCAATTTTTAAGTTTATATACAGTGTTTACCGGGTCCTGGCACTCATATTTGTGTTTTTATTCATCTAATAAAAGGTCACAGCACCGCATATAATCTCTGGTCTTCGGAGTGCATTTTAAAAAGGTTCTAGCACCTCAGCTGTTATTCGCTCTTCCCTGCAGCCGCAATAAAAGTTAAGTATTAGGTATAAGTATCCCTGCAGCATCTAATCCTTATCCTTTTAGAAGCGCTGAACAGCCGTCACTTCTACACGAGATAATTATTGCCAGGCAGACATCAACATCATCGGAACGTCCTAGCAGTTGCTGCGGCGCACCAAGATCAACCACCAGCACCGATCCTTCCATCCATTCAGTCAATTCGCTCTGTGCTTGGCGATAATTCAAAGGGACTCTGGTCCTTCGAGTTGGCTGGCCGGACATCTAGCCAGTGCGGGTGCACCATTTGGCCACACGGGCCATATCACTCGCTGTCCCAACAAGACAAAAGTAATCCCAATAAACCGGAAAGATGATGGAGTTCATTTTTTGGGACTCCATCTTCCCAGGAACCAGACAATTAACGTACAATAACTATTCTGAACTTTTTGACTGTTCATTGATTAAAATTCGCAAAAAACATTCTTGTTTTGGTCAAAATGAAAATCCTCCATAAGTATGAAAACTTACTTGTTCATTCCAGCAGCATTGTAATTCGAAATCTGGAAGAACTAAAATATGAGGTAGTTGGTCATCATCCTTATTCACCAGTTCTGGCACTCTCCGACTTCTGTCTGTTTCCTAATCTAAAAAAAAATATCTAGCTGGAAAGAGATTTCCGTCGGAAGAAGAGGCCATGACCTCCGTAAATGATTATTTTGAAGGCCTTGATTTTTTTTAAGAGGGCTTATAGATTTTCCACCATTGCTGTACTAAGGGCCAGTTTCTGAAAGCTTAGCCGAGTTTATTTTTTGGTTAGACTCTAAGTGTACAGATTTAAGTGATTTGTAGAGAAATAAAAAAAAAAAACATTTTCATTCGCACTACTTTTTATTCTGCCCTCGTACCCTATAACAATATTATATGGTTTTTCCTTGATTTACATTAGTGCTTTCCTAAAAACGTATGACAGCCGAAAGTCAACTAATTGTTTTTACTTATTTTATAATTTTGGAATTAAAAAATTATAAGTTACATTTAAAATCAACGTAATTCTACTGAAACAAAATATCTTTAAAATAAAGAAAACCGTTTTCGTGTTTTGTGTGTGTGTGTCTGAACGTGGCTGGGTGGTGTATATGTATATACTTCTTTAATTAACGTATTTAAATTGTAGTTTTAGACACATTTATTATAATTTATAATGGAAAGATACTGGACTAACGATTGACTTTTCAAATTTTGTTATAAGAATCAGCAGTCAATAACCGCAAAGAGCCATCGACGTTTTCAATAAAAATTCTCGTCTCTGAGGATGTGAAAATTCCAGACACATCAATCAGTGTGAAATGCTTCCTTCGCTGTGCAGTCTAGTGCGAAGTAATGACCCCACGAATAGGTATCCCCTATATTTAAAGACGCCAATATTGTATTAGGTGTATTTAAGTTTTAGTATTTTTAGTCTACGAAATAAATTTCTGCGTTTTTGAAATAATGTTATCAAATCTGGTGAAACGCCATACGACCTAATAAACATAACCTCACAAAATAGTATTCAGCACGATAAGTAATGAAAATACACTACACCATATTCTATATTTCAACAAGACAAAAATAAAGCATATGATTAAACCAGAGCACTAATTTGCTTTGTTCTTGGGAAGATGTTGTGTTTCACAAATAAGTAATTTCAGTAATTTTCAAGTCAGTAATTTTGATGTATATAACCGAGCAAGTTCTGGAATTACGTGAAAAGTGCTTTATGAACTCTCGAAATACGCCAGTGCAAGCCGGATCAGCACGGGCATCAAAATATTGAAGGTTAACAATTTTTTAGTATTGTAATATTATTTATTATAATATGTTCATATTACAATACTAAATTTTGGACAAGATCAACTAGGCGACAGCCAATGCGCGATGGGGAATAGACGATGTTAAATTGGGTGACAAACATATGGAAGACGAAATTATTTACGCTCTAGTACAGGGGTCGGCAACCTTTTTGTCAATAAGGGCGCAATATAAATTCAAATGTTATTGAGGGTGCATAAAAACATTAAATATGTAAACACTGGTGGTTCGCAAGGTCGTCTAATCTAGCGCTGATCGCTCAAGTCGAATCACAAATAGATGCGATGTGGATATTGGACTCAGTATGTGTGTGTCTTGATAGCGAGGGCGCATAATAATCTCTTCGAGGGCGCCGTGTTTCCGACCCCTGCTCTAGTAGATCAAATACAAATACAACAAAATACTTTAATAACCGTTCTCTTCATTAAATTTAAAGTTTTTTTCTATTGATTTACTATGAGGTTAATTTAATCATTAACCGAAAAACAATACTTGGTTAACTTTTGCTGACGAACAACACCTATTAAACTACTTGGTCAAAAGTTAAAAACAGTAGAGAAATGCAAAATATGTATTAATAACTTGCAACTTTTCTGAATATAAATAAGTCTTAAAGAAAAAGAGTAACATAAAAAAAAAGGAACTACACCTGATTTTCTGATTCAGTTTCCGAAGTCGCTGGTTCGGGAATAACGTTCCTCTACAATTTATCGACGGGAAGTGAATTGTACCTTGTAAATGTTTTACATAACATTTATGAAATTTGCTTTTATTTTTCAGAAATAGGCAAGATCCTTTATATAAATTTAATTCTATACGTATATAATTATTTAAATCTAAATTTTGTGTATTATAAATATGATAATTTGTATAGATTTGGTCAAAAAATTCCAAAATAGTAAAATTTTTAAAAGTGGTTAATTTTTGCAATAAGCCCACGATATTACATATAATAATTCTGATATTATCTTGATAATTTTTCGAGCTTTAATCATAGAGTGATTTCTCCATAGAGTTGCCCGGGTGCAAATATATATATATATATTTATCTGACCGACGTTGTCAAGCCATGTACATGCAACAGACAACCACAGACCCACCGAATCTAATGGGATTTCAGGAATATATGTATCAAAAATAGAAAGAGCGTACTTTGCACTCCTGGAGCAACCTTCAAGGGGTAACGAATTATGAAAAAAACATTTTTGCTATATTTGATAACCGGTATTAAACCCCATACATGTTTACGTCGTAATCAGGTCATTTGTGTATAATTTGTATATGCTGACGACGTACTCAATCCCGTACAGTGTTGTCGGTATTTACATCGTTTCTGTAAACAAATATCCTCATGTTGACCTTCATTTGACGATTGTCTAGCGATAGTAATAAAATTTACGTATATTTCAATATGACATAATTTTTATTTTAGGATTAATAGTTCATTTATAAGGTTTCTCGGTTAATCTAATGTTTACTATTGACATTCAATGAATGTCCATAACAATTAATAGTATTTAAAAATTTATATGAGGCTAAAAAATTTCATTTTTGATCGGTTGCAGTGGTAATAATAAAATTATTTTTTTACTTGCATTCCGCTACATCCTCAGAACTGTCTGTGTACTTCCTATGATTCTTTTCACTTACGAATTTTTAAAATTATTTAACTTCAACTTCGAAACTATTTTTCAAGAATGAAAGTGAATCTAATTTTTCTATTTCTTGATACGTTTTCCATTTACCATGTACGCCATAAAAACTTATACAGTCTGTTTCAAATGGTTAAGCGGAACTAGATTTTGCAATCTAGTTACTTTCATCGCTTAAATCGTGCTTTTCGGTCGTTTTGTTTAAGCTTTGTAAATCATACTTACAATTAACATTTTTTGGTTAAGGTTAATATCATTTTAAAATGTCATTTTCTTTATATTTTGATATTTTGTGCATTCTTAATACAAATTTCCCATTTATTTATTTTTTTGTCATTAAAATTTGTAAAAAAAAATAATTTAATTTTGACATGTCATTCGTTTCTATGGTTTCATTGTTGTAATTTTAAATTTTGACATTCCAACGTTAAAAATGAAATAACCCCAGCAAGGTCCCTTCTCGTGACAACCTTAAAGAACGAAAATCCCATTTAGTTCCGGTTAACCGTTTGGAACAGACTGTAGTATAATAAAACAATGATTCAAAACATTTTACTGTACGACCAACACAGAGCGTGTCATAATAGTTTTTTTTTATATATATAATAGTAATTTTATTTATGGGTGCTCCAACATCTAGGTTATTAGCACCCTGTTACACTAAGGAATTTCATATTTAAATTTACCACTGACCAACTGTCTTTTTAGGGTTTTGTAGGTATGACCAAAAAACCCTTATACCGTCATTTTGTCGTCTGTCTGTCTGTTCGGTAAAAATTGTAGCCAAACGGCTAAACCTAGAGAGTTGAAATTTGGCATGCTTATACAACTCTTTGACCCGCACATAGGAAAAATACTAAAACATCTAAAAAACATACCCCCCTAAAAATATAAACAAATATGTGCTCTTGGAAAACAAAAATTTTTTTTTTAAATTCTGAGTAGGGTATCAAATGAAAACCCTTAGTACGTGGATTAACGATCAAATTTTTATTTTTGCAAAATAAATTATTTTGATGCGATTTTTGCCAAAATTGTGCAAAAAAATTTTTGTCCCACACCCTGTAGCCCAGATGGTTTAGACTAAAAATCTAAAAAAATTCTAAGAAATGTATATTGGTGTGAACCGAAATAGTACAACAGGAATTTTTGATCAGATTATGTTTTTGGAAAATAACGCATTTTTTGTGGTTTTTGGTTCACAAAGTACAAAAGTTATACCAATGTAAGACACTCACATGCATAGCGTGCGATGGCTACATGCGTTAGAGCGCTCTTAAACTGGCTGGAAAACGAAGGGTTTCGAGTTCGAGTAACGGAGTGAATTTTATTTTTTCCTGTTTTTTTTTTGCATTTTTATTATGTTGAAATTATTTTGTCAAAATTCTAGTTATATTTTGACAAATGTTGTATTTAATTTTTATGAGCGTAAATTTAATAACCAGTCTTATTATATGATTAACAGACGATAAATTATTTTAAAAATATCGTTCATTTTGCCGTGATTACTACAAAGTAAAATTTGTCCTACACACTCAGCATACCGCCTTCACTTATTATATACCTGCGAAACCCTGAAATGTGTGAATATTCACACTTCACATCAATTTTTTATTTAAACACGATGTCTTAGTAATTTGGGGAAAAAATTATGATAACCCGAGTCTGCCCAAAGAATCGAATGGTAGTATTGAAATTTTCCGGAACAAACCGGAAGTACTGGATATCAAGGACAACTTTGATTTTTTAAATAGTAACGTATGCCGAGTTGGGTGTCTTTGGAGCTTTTGAGCGCTTTAACCTCTTAATCCGTGAATAAACAAACACATTTTTATTTTTGTAAAATCATTTAAAAGATTTTCGCCAAAAAGTGTTAGTTTCCCACCTTATCTCCTAGAGAGGTTGATCTAAAAATCTGAAAAAATCTCCATTATGTACATTGTTGGAAACCGGATTAGTTCAACAAGAATTTTTTATCTGATAAGTTTTTCGAAAATATCGATTTTTTGTGTCGTTGAAAAATGTAATTATTTAAAATTTTTTTTATTGTGATATCAAAAGAAAGTTCTTAAATAATTACACAGGTCCGGGGCCCTGATAAAATAGGGTTCCTAAAATGGTCTGCCATAAAATTTAAATTAACATAATATTTTCGAAAAACGGATTACATTTGTTATTGAATAATTACGGAATAACATTCTTGAATGAAAATATATATTCACAGAAAAAATATTTTGTTTGTAGTGATATAAAATATTTTTTTCACTGTCCGTTACAAAACAGATCACAGAAATAATATTGTTCTAAAACGGGAATGTAATCAAATAAATATATAACACCCAGCAATGATGAAAAGTTAAATACGTAAGATCCACAGATGCAAAAGTTTAATCTTAACAATTTACATATAAATGAAAGAATTGTATTAATGGTTTATCAGTCAGAGAGTTGAACTGTTAATGAGAGCGGCCCAAGTGCCTAAAGATGCGCGCGGGTGGCCAAAATATGTTATGGGGATCAAAATAAGTTAGGGGGCCCAAAATATGTTAGGGGTCCCAAAATATGTTAAGGGGCCCAAACTATAAAATCTTACCCAGGACCAGAAAAAAGATAGTTACGGCACTGTTTATCACTATTAAGAATGTGCTATTTTATTTGTAAATATTTCACTACTATAAATGTTTTTGTTAATTTGAAAAAAGATATACACTACCTTAGTCATAAATACAAAAAAACCATAACAGTATTAGCGATAATTTCGCCATGCATTAAAAAAATAATTAATTTAGTCAAAAACATCAAAACTGCAATATTTTTCAGAAACGAATTCTGATTCAAAAATTCCTCTTGACCGTATCCGGTTAAGAACTATGTACATTACTTAGAATTTGTTTCAGTTTTTTTAGTTTAACCCCTTTCGATTAAAGGGGAAAACTTTCTACGAGGAAATATGGCTACAGCTATAGTCCCGATAAAATCCTTAGAACCTTCCATTAAATTTAAATAATTTACTAAAAGTCCTAACATTTTTTTCTACATTTGCTTTGTCTTCAAGTCTTCAGTAGATTAATAAGAAATATATTATATAAGGCTTCATTTATTTATATTTATCAGTATTTATAAATGGCATAATTTTTCTCAATTTCATAAACGTATTTCTCACTATTAACAATGTGTTATTTGTTTTTCATTATTTTCAAGTATTTCATTACTAAAAATGATTTAATCCTCTTTGATACCTTAAAAATAAAAGGTTGAATCACAACGTATAATAGTATAATAGTGTGGTGTTAAAAACTCGGTCCTCAGCTGTTAATTTTTTTTTTTATATATATTTTTAAATTCAAAAAAAGGCACACTATCTTAGCCATAAATACAAACAATCCATACATTATTATCTATAATTTAGCCACGAATTAAAAAAATAATTAATTTTGTCAAAAACGCAAATACTGCAATAATTTTCAAAAACGCAAGCTGGTCAAAAAATCCTCTCGTACGTTCCCGGTTCACATCATTGTAAATTACTTATAATATTTACAGATTTTTAGTTTAACCCCGTTGGGTAAAAGGGGGCGGGAAAAGATCTTTTTTAGCACATTTTTGGCTAAATTCGTGTTAAAAAAAAACGAATTTTTAAAAACTACTTTTCGTTCCCTAATTTACTTCTAAAAGGCTTTCTTTTGACACCACACAATAAATTTTAAAAAAATAATTGAAAAAACTTATTAAAAATTCCCGTAAAACTATTCGGGTTCCCATCAATGTTCATTATGGAGATTTTTTTCAGAATTTTAGTTCAACCCCTCTGAGAGATAAAGTGGGGGACAAAAATTTCTTGGCATATTTTTGGCAAATATCCCATAAAAAAAAAAGATTTTTCAAAAATAAAACTTTGCTTATTGATCCACAAATTAAAAGGTTTCATTTGTTATGCCATTCATAATTTTTAAAAAAATATTTTTTTTATTTTTTATTAAATACATAATTGTTTATATTTATCTCGGGATGTATTGAACTCTTAGTATTTTTCCTATATGTGGGACAAAGAGTTGAATAAGCATGTCAAATTTGAACTTTCTATTTTAAGCCGTTTGGCTACAATTTCTATCCTACAGACAAACACATGAGTGACGTTATAAGGGTTTTTTGGAGGTCATATCTACCCTAAAAAAGGAAAACGGATCGAAATGATGACAAACATAAAAGAATAGCACTGCGTGTTACTATATTAAAGAAAAATAAAAATTATTTAAAATAATTTAATTTTTATTATAGTTGAAGGTAATGGGATTCGGACCAGTCAGAAAATAAAAACAAATTTATTAACTTCGCTAACGTTTCGATTTTATTTAAATCTTCATCAGAGCTTAGTTAATAGTCACGATATAAAATAAAAGTTTTAAAATTAATAACGAACACATCATATTGTCCGGTTATTGAACTCAGAGATAAGTAATTACTTATCTGATAATTTTCTAAAAATTGTAATTTGAAATTTTTGACACAAAGATTAAAATGAATAAATAAATAGACAAGTAATTAGTGATACTATTTTTATTAATAAGGACCTATATTTCCTGCATTCCAAATTAATAACCATAATTAAATGGTTTATTGACAAGTGAAGACACATTCCCCTGAAGTGAGATAGTTCTTTTTTAATTTTACTTATATATTAGATTTTATTTACTCTTTGTCTTGCAACATACACAGATATTTTCACCTTTTTACCTTAATCCATTCAAATTTTAAATAGTAACCGTTTCGACTAGAATATTTTTGTACATTAGGTAATATAAAGCTTACTTTAGTCTAAAATAACAAAGATTGTGTAGGTGTCGTGAGTATATATAATATGTGATAGCCATATTACTTTTACAGACCCGGTATGTATCTTGACAGACCCAAACAGTGTTGCCAAGTTTCGGGTCTGTGAAGGTATATAGTGTATAGCGGGTCTGTATAAGTCGTATGGATTACAAATATTTTATACAAGCCCGACACGCGCACCATCTTCACAGAAATTTCGTGAACTAAACTTGTATAAAAAAACACGTTCTACCGCTTTCCCAGACCCACCTGAAACTCATTGCTAAAGTTTGTTTGAGGCCTAATTCGTACTTCTAGCATAGAAAACGTTGTCAGACCCGATGCCGGGTCTGAGCTTGTCACTTTTGGTCTGGTAACGCCTGCAGAGTATAGCGAGTTGGGTCTGTATAAGCGGTGAAACAAATATATATATATATATATATATATATATATATATATATATATATATATATATATATAGATTAAAAAATTATTCCGTTCCAGTAATTATTTGGATGTAAAATTATTGGGAAGAAAACGGTTAGGAATGTAAAACTCAACTTTTACTGATGCCCAATATTTCGGTCTGATATTCAGACCATCTTCAGGGGCTGGAAATATATTTTGTTATGAAACAGTGTTATCGATAAAAATACAAAAAAACTTACAAAGTTAAAATTTAAGAGTTTTTTCCTTTGTAGCACATTAAAATCAAGACTAGAATAATTATTATTATCACAAACATTATATATCACAACATCAAAAATTAAAAAATTAAAAAAACTGAAAAAAACCGTTACAATCTGTTACATGGCGGTAATTTCAATACTTGATATCAGGATGTACATTCTTCTTTCTGCTACAAGTAAATTCGGGAGCATTGTGTGGAGTTGATATCTTGAACTAACATGCGGTGTAGAGTCGATAAATCAGGTTCCTTGTTTTATTAGAAAATTAAGTTTACAAAAATATGTAAACATTATGTTAGATTAGTGTTACCGTCGTGAATTTTTAACAAATTTTTATAAATAGCACTAAGGTCCTGGATATCAGTTTTTGCATTCAAATTGTTGTTAAATTTGTTAATGTAACACATTTCTAAGAAGGTTCTTTTTCTTAAATTTTAACTTTGTAAGTTTTTTTGTATTTTTATCGATAACACTGTTTCATAACAAAATATATTTCCAGCCCCTTAAGATGGTCTGAATATCAGACCGAAATATTGGGCATCAGTAAAAGTTGAGTTTTACTTTCCTAACCGTTTTCTTCCCAATAATTTTACATCCAAATATATATATATATATATATATATATATATATATATATATATATATATATATATATATATATATATATATATATATATATATATATTTTTTGGCCACAAACAATTCCTCAACAATAAAAAGCCTTATATGTTTTCAAGAAAGAAAACCATTCCTGGAAACTCGGAGAGTGGGGAGCATTTTTTGAGGCCTCATATAACTGACTGGGGGATCATCTGCAGCACGGTGGCTCATCTACAGGGGAGCCAGGAGCCTTTCAACCGTTAAACCCATATAGGCGGCCCCGGCTTTAATAGCCATCTAATAATGAAATCATGAATTACATTATAGAGCAACAACTCTTAAACACATAAAACTAGTCTTAAATCGTTTAAATAACCAAGCATTACAATAATTCAGATAAATAGTGCAAGTCTGTGCATAGGGCCTGTAATTTCATAAATCCGTAGCTCTATAGTTTACAGAAATCTACAGATATAACTTATACGGGACGTATAAGTTATATCTAGTGCGTACGGGACGTACGCACTTATATGTTCCGTTGCTAAATATTTAATATTATATGCAATTATAACTTCACACTCCTATTATCAAATCTCACTCTTTGTCATGATTTTTACGATTGAGTTTTTCTATTTTTTTTTTTTTTTAAAGATTTTTTCTTCTATCGAATAACTTTTTCGTAGTTCAACAATCAAAGATAGCTAATTTGATCTCAAAAGGGGATTAT
This sequence comes from Liopterus haemorrhoidalis, assembly GCA_963971575.1. Taxonomy (NCBI): domain Eukaryota; kingdom Metazoa; phylum Arthropoda; class Insecta; order Coleoptera; family Dytiscidae; genus Liopterus; species Liopterus haemorrhoidalis. The sequence goes on from OZ020611.1 coordinate 7,652,042, forward strand.
GACACAAAATATTTTAAAAAAATGGCAAAAAAGAGACTTCTAATTGTAGGGGTTTTCGGTAACCTTTTTATAATCGGAAAAATATAAATTTATAAAGAAATTTTAAATTGTGAAAAGGCATTCATTAATTGCGACGGTCAAAATAAAACGGCAATAGAAAAAAAAAAAAAAAACGATAAAAAGATTTAGGTACTTGTTTGTAGGTATTTGCAGGGATATGTAGCGTTTTTTAAATTGTGGAATTAAAATAAAAGGAATCGCCCAAAAACATAAAAACTACCTCTAATCAATTAATAAAATCCATCATAAAGGATAAGGTACACAGTAGATACCAAATAAGTCGAAGTGAAAATAAAATATTCGCGACCGCCGGAAAAATAAAACCACCCCTAAAAAATAGAGAAAATTTACTAAAAAAGGAAAAGCTACTCGTTAAAATCAGCTGTGGCCACCACAGGACAGACCGCCATCACAAACTACTTATATAAAATACATTCTAGCAGCACAGTAGAAATAACTTGGCCTAATATTTTCTAACAGAAATATTATCTATCATAACGATGGAAACGTAGGAAAAAAATAAGTAGGAAAAATAGATAGTATTACAAAAAAAAAAAATCGAAATTTTTCGTTTTATCAAAAAACGTCCCAAATAAAAATTATTAGTTATTGTATTTATAGTAACTTTTGTTAAATAAATTTTTCGAAATATTTTTCTGTTGCTAAATATTCGCAAAAATCTTAAAATCGACACGAGTAAACTCCCATTTTTAGTCAACCGATTTTTACCAAAAGTTGATCAACTCGTGCCATTGATGGCAAAAGCTTAAATATGAAGTTTTATAATAATCCTTTCGGCCGAATTTGCTCTGCACGTGTACACAGACAGACAGACGGACAGACAGACAGACGGACGGAAGGACAGACAGACCGACAGACATCATGCTAAAAATAGTCATAACATTATATAGGGACCTCAATTCGTGGATATCCATCGAAATCTCGAAATGTCAAAATCGGTATGATCACAACACCTCCCTTATATATGTTGGCGGTCGGTAAAAAGGAAAAGCTACTCGTTGGTTACCAAACAAGTACTATCATGTAGGCGCAGGTTGTGTTTTTTCCACAAAAATCGGACTTTTTCGGAAGCGAAAAATTTCTTTTAGATGAACTTATTCTTACAAAAAAATTCCCGGATCATTCCCTAACTTGGCCTTGCGCTAGGGAAGCGTTCAGAAAATATAATCCCTAAACGATAGAAAAAAAAAAATCATCCCCAAATGCAACCAAGGCAAATTTATTAACAATGAAAATTGTAAGAGAAACCAGAAATTGTTCTACCACATTTACGAACACTGTTACAGTCCCACTTTCGTTGTCTATAATTTTTACGGATTTGCAGATAGATTATAAGTTTATAGAGTCGCTCAGAATTAACCATTCCCCGTAAATACACTGTAAGCTTTACAGATGACTTACAGATTCGATACAGGTTGCACAGAATTGCACCATAATAGATTATGGGCAGTTTAAATTATTGGGCATAAGCAAAGTGAAGAGAACATTTTGAAATAAAACAGAAGAGCTCAGCATGAGGTATATTAGCCTCTACAAGTAGTTATATAACACTTTTGATGACCCACGGTGTAAATATGTTTCCATAAATCAACTGAAATAGAAACAAATCTTATTAAAAAATCATTACCTTCTGGCTGACCAAAAATGCATCATGCTCATAATTCAGAGCGAAGAATATGTAAAGTACAATTCAACTGTAGTAAAAGCGAAATGAAGTTACATTTTAACCTATTATTCAAAACTATCATTACAACGTAATCTTATTTAACACATCTTTAACTTTTGGCTGAACAAAAAATGCACCACACTCAAAATTCAGAGCGAAGAATATTTGAAGTACATGTTGTTTTGGAATTCAACTGTTGTAAAACCTAAAAGAAGTTACATGTTTAAACCATCAGTCAAAACTATCATTACAACGTAAACGCCATTATATTGTTCTTAAAATTGTAACACGAATACAAAATACACTCTTTAAATATTTGTATTGTCATTTCAGTTAGGGTTTAAAAGTATTAAGACAGCGTTGATGTTTAGAAAGCCCGAAGCTCATGAAGACATTCCAAGCTCTCGTACTGTACGTGATTCTCGTGTTAAATAGTCGTTTCTGCTTTCTTTACACACATCAGCGAGTACGACACCCTCTCTTGCTCGCTCTGGGAAACAGGTAATAGTTTCATCTCAGTTGTTTGGTTAGTAAACAGGCTCTGGATCACTGTCATGGACCCGTGTTACGAGAGCTCATTCCCAGTATAAACAACTCTATTGAATTATCTTTAAATTAATCGTCCGTCTTACATCCTTTTTTACTTGTTTCCTACGGATTAATCTCAGATATTATGAAAGCTGGCGGTTCACTACATTTATTAAATAAAGTTTATTATACGCCATGAATCTTTAAAAAGATTAATGGAATTGAACACAACTGTCTAACTACTGAATTCTAGATGCATATACAAGGCAAGGTTAGTAGAAGATATAAGGTTGTCTCACTCAGGAGTACAAGGATGTGAAACGTACGAGGCAGGTGTAGCCAATGTAACTATTCTCTCTACCAGTGTTTCTGAACCCCCGATCCGCGGCTAATTCTATCCGATCCGTGGGTAAATCTATCCGGTCCACGGCTAAATCATCCGCTCCATGGCTAAATCATCCGGTCCGTGATGATTTTTAAATAGAATAGAATAGAATAGAACTTTATTATTCTTGCCCTAAGGCTTCGAATCTTACATAATGTTTTACAATATTTAAAAAATCTAGTTATGTATGTTTTACATTTTGTTACACACACATATACATATATACATTCCATCTTCTTTCTTTTATCATTCTTTTTAATATATATATATATAGCGAGTGGTTTACGGCTGGCGCCGTTTCTCGCTTCCTTTTCGCCAGGCGACTCTGTCCATCCAGTCGCCATCTTGGAGACCTCTTGCCTCCATCGCCTTCCGCACATCCTGAGCCCAGGTCCTTGCGGTTCGCCCTGGTCTTCGTCTGCGCGCAGGAATCCACTCCCAAATCTTCTTGGGCCATCGGTCATCAGGCATACGCTGGAGGTGCCCATACCATAAGAGTCGTTTGTTTTCTATCGATTCTATGATGGAGTTTTCAACGTTCATAGTTGCTCTTATGGTATCATTACGAACGTGCTCGAGTTTGGAAATACCGCAACTTCTTCTCCAAAAGTCCATTTCCACGGCGCTTAGTCGGGCTTTATTCCTTTGTGTGAGCTCCCATGTTTCTGAACCATAGGTACAGATACTTTCGACAATAGTTTTGTAGATAACCGTTTTCGTCCTTTTGGTTATATTGTCGTTCCACAATACCGGGTTTAGTTGCCTTATTACACACTTCCCTTGCCCTATTTTATTGTTAATATCATCTTCACTCTTTCCTCTATTTGATAGGGTAACACCTAGGTATTTAAATGTCTCGCAGTTTCTGATGATTTCGTCATCTATTTTGAGGTCTCTTCCCTTCTCACCAACAACGAGGTATTCAGTTTTCTGTGTATTTATTTCTAAACCCCATTTCTTATATTCCTCCCTTAGTTTCCTCACCATATAGCTGGAATCATCTTCGTCTTCAGCTATCAGAACCTGGTCATCTGCAAATAATAGGGTATACAGTGGATTGCCTCCAATATCTATACCCATATTACTGCATTTGCGCCTCCATGCCTTTAAGGCCCCTTCAATATATATCTTGAAGAGGGTGGGAGCTAGAGTGCAGCCTTGTCTGAGTCCTTTTGTTACAGGGAACTCGGGAGAGAGTTTCTTCCCTAGCTTGACACAGCTAGAACATTTTTCATAGAGGTTACGAACAGCATTCACATAAGTCTCACTAACACCAATGTTTCTCATGCTTCCCCATAGTTTACCTAGTGGGACTGTGTCGTACGCCTTATGAAGATCTACAAAGGTGAGATGAGTAGGTTGATTCCTCGCCATTCTTTTTTCAACTAACTGCCTTAGGACAAATATACCGTCCACGCAAGACCTTCCCGCTCTAAATCCATTTTGATCTTCGGCAATCTGAAGGTTTGCCTCTATTCTCGCTTTCAGCACTTTTCCATACAACCTGGCCATAGAACTGATGACGCTTAATCCGCGGTAATTCTTACATTCCAGGCGATTACCTTTCTTGTATAATGAAGAAATATATGCCTTCTTCCAATCATCAGGAACTTCAGAGTTGTTTAGGCACATATTGAATATATATGTTGTCAGTTCTAGTAGTTCACTAGGACCAGATTTTATAAGCTCGATGGATTCTTTTTAATATACTTCTCATTATTTCTTCTCCTGATCCCAAGTCATCCAATATTTCTGATATACTTCTGCTCTCTTTTCCATTTGCGCATTCATAGAACAAATGCCACATTGTCTCTTCTTTTTCTTCGCATATTCTGCATTTTTTTTTCCTCAGCTCTTTTCCATATTTTATTTTCAGTGCTTTCTTACCACATCTAAATCTGGCAATTATTCTTATTCTTTCTGCTTTGGAGTGCAGTAGATATCTTGGCTTATCAAGAGTGACAATGTGATGGTACATTGGGAAGTAAGTAGAGTTTCTTATTCTGTCATGCTGTACTTGACTCTGTACATCTCCATCTCTATTTTATATTTCGCTGATCACATTTTCACCTCTTTCTCGCATCATCTCTATGTAGATCGTGGAATACCCATTTCTTTCATAAGATTTTTAAATATATATAGTTAATAAAGTAAATTTCTTGTAAAATAATTTACGGTTAATAGAACTAGAAGCCCCAGAAGATTGGAAGACAGGCATCATAACACCAATATACAAAAAAGGCCATAGCAGAGAATGCAAAAATTTTAAAGGCATAACCATTAATTACGACAGGCAAGATGTATACAAGAATTCTGGAGCAGCGAATAAGAACAAAACTTGAGAGTACACATAGTGTAATCGAAGACACACAGTCCGACTTTAAAACAAATAGAGGAGTTCAATACCTTTTTTCTCTTTTCTCCAAATCAGCGAAAAAGTAATAAGCATCGGTGGAGAGGTAAATCTATGTTCTATTGAAAAGGCGTTCGATAGAGTACAGAAAGAAAATGTCTGGAACAGTCTTTTTAACTGGATGAATATTTAGCGAGTTAAAAGGGGGCACTCAAAAATTAAAATACTGAAGCATTTCCATTATTATTAACTTAAGAGCAAAAACGTATAACAATAATTTTTTATAATAAGAAAAATCTTTTTTATTGTATGCATTATTTTATTTAGATGCATATTTGGAGAGTTACGGGGGAACACCTAAGAACGAATCTTCTGAAATATCCCATTTATTATCGATTTGATAACGAAAATTTGGATGACAAAAATTATTTAAAATAAAAATTTAATTCTTTTTTTCATGCATTTTTTCAGTTGGCTGAATATTTGGAGTTACGAGGGGACACTCAAAAATTAAAATACTGAAGCATGTCTGTTATTATTAATAAGAGAACAAAAACATATGGCAATAATTTTTTATAATAAGAAAAATCTTTTTTATTGTATGCAATATTTTATTTAGATTCCATACTTGGTGAGTTACTCACCTATTATTGACAAAAATTATTTAAAATAAGAAAACATTTTTTTTTCTCTTACATATTTTTTCAACTGGACGACTATTTGGGGAATTACGAAGTGACACTAAAAAATTTAAATTCTGAAAAACCCGAAACATTCGTAAGTCGAAACGAATTTCCCCATGAGGAATACACAATGTAAATTCAATTAATTCGTTCCAGATTGCCAAAAATATTACTTTATAATAATAAAAATACAACCAATCTGCACCAATATTATTTAATAATACCAATCTATAATGTTATCGATCGTACGATGTCGATCGTACGATTCGTAACCCGAAATTTGTTCGTAAGTCGAGACAAAAATTTTGACGAATCTCGATTCGTAACCTGAAACATACGTAAACAGAGACGTTCGTAACCCGAGGTACCACTGCATTTCCATTATTATTAATTTAACAGCAAAAATGTGTAGTAAATTTATTCATAAGTATTATACAAATCTTTTTTGTTCTATGATCTTTTTCCACTGAATGAATATTTGGGGAAACAAATGTAACTTCTGAAATATCGCACTTATTAATCATTTAATAAAAAAACATGTAGGTATATGACATTAAATAAGTAAACAAATCTTTTTATCACTTATTATTTATTTTACATCAAAAATGTAGATAAGAAAATTTGTAAAAATAAAAAAAAGGTATTATTTTGGGAGTTATGTTTCAGCTTCTTATATAATTTGAAATATCCATTTATTATTATTATATTTTTTTTTATTTCTCAGTTTGGACTAGGCAACACTTTTTTAAGTAACAAAAATATTTGTATAAAAAAGTTGTTAACAATGAAGAAACGATTATTTGTTTTAAAACCGTACATAATAATAATAATTATGAAAATGCAACAAAACTTTATCAATAATTATTTCAATAATGAGAATATTGCACTAATTCTTGTTATCTTAGCGAAACATTAGATCACCCAATGTTAGCACGGAGAAAAGTTTCAAATTGAGTTCGTAGAGTACGTTTTATGACTCTCTGAACTGTGATTGGTGGATAGTGATCAAATAAATTTTTAATTAGAGTAGGCTGTGATTCATGTGTAAATGTGGTATAACACTACCTTTGGCATATTTAAATTTGAATTGTCAAATAACATTCGCCATTCACGAGGGCAAGAAACCCATCCTTAAGTGGATACCTTCACATATAGAAATCGAAGGTAATGAGCAAGCTGACCATCTAGCTAAAGAAGCCATAAATGAAGAAATAATGGACATACCCATACCAAGTTATGACCTTAAGAGCTACATCCGAAGAAAACTTGAAGAAATATGGAAAATGGCATGGCATAATGCCTAAAGTAATCGCTTACACAAAATAAAAGACATTGTAGGTAAATGGGCCTCCCGTACAAACAGAAAAGAGCAAGTGATCCTAACAAGACTTGGGCACACTATGTACACCCACGTACATATATTTCAAAGAATAGACCCGCCACAATGCAGTACTTGCAACACTCGTCTAACCGTGGAACACATTTTTCTATACTGCCAAGGGTACCAAACACAAAGAGAAAACAACCCTACCACCAACCCTAAAGCTTCTGCTAGCCAACAACACCGATATAGAAGCCAGAGTCACACAATACCTTAAGGATATTAGCATCGCATCAAAAATATAACTTTAAATAACATATATTTATACCAATTTATGTAAATAATGTAAATAATTATGTAAGTAATGCTCGATTTAGAACACAAAATTTTTCTCACCGAAATCTCTTTCAGAAAAGCCAAGAAACACCAATATGGAGTGAAGATACTCCACATAGGGTGCTGTACTGAAGATTTCAAAGAAGATTTGCCCAATTTTCCTGTCCAATACAATGATTTGGTATAACATATAAATCTCCGTGGTGCAAAATTTCGTGACAGTGTTCTTAAACCTGGAAATTAGTTAGCGGCGACACAGAAAAACAAACGGCTGACGTGTTAGCCGATGTTAAAGTAAGAATGCAGGAATCCTCAAAGAAAGGCTTTTCAAAGGCTTGCCCAGGAAACGAGCTTGTCTTATGGAAATGGCTAGTTCCATTAAAATAACCATTTAAAATAAGGATTTACATCAGCAGCATAGAAAATAATGGGTGTCCAACAATCAAAGTACTTGTATTACAAAACCTAACCTGCTATCCTCGAATTTGACACAAACTGACAGAAGAAATTTTGACATCTGTAAATTGTTATTATAACAGTCTGACAAACGTATAACATGAACTACAGCAAATACAAAAAATTTTCTTAGTATTTGGTTTTTGATTTGAAGACTTAAGATAAGAAAATAAGAAAAGAAAATCATTTTTTCGAATAGTTTGTTGTGTACAGCTGTTTAAAAAGTATTAGTTTTGTTTTATTATATTGTAAAATGGAAAAAAATTGAACATTTTGTAAAACATAGTTATCGCCAACGGTAATTCATCCCGAGTTGGTGAAAGATTATGGGAACTCTACTCCATCATTTACAAAAGTAAATAACGGACTGCTGAATTTGTACGTGTCCGTACTAGCCTGGAATATGATCCATGTTCAGAACGTCCAAAAAGAACAACCTCAAAAGAAATTAGTCACTAATAGCATGATTTGATTTTGGTTGATTGACGAATAAAATATCGTGGAATAGTGATAGGCATAGTCATAGGCATCTTATAAGTCTCGAAATATCAAATTTTAACTCAAGTTTTAGATATGGGAAAGCTGTAAACAAAAGGGATACTATATTTGCTAACAATTAATCAATGCACCTGCGTAAAAATCAACTTTGGTGCTAGGGAAAACCAGATAATTCAAGTACGAATTGGTGTCCAATCCAACCGCATCAATGAACGAGATTAAATCTAGTTCTTGGTGTTCATTTATTCAATTAGTACAATATTTTCTTGGAAATCATAAGACAGAGAATTAGTGGAAAATATGCTTTCAAACTTTAATATTCTCGGTTTTATTATGACCACTTACCAGAAAACCTAGGTGATTTTAATGAAGAACCAGGGGAAAGATTCCATCAGAACATAAAACTATGGAAGATAGATATCAAGGAAGTAAGATAGCCACATGATGGCCTACTGCTATTGGAGTCTTCAGAAAGGCTGTTCTGGTAAACTCCATACTAGAAAGTCGCACAAAAGAACATTTTTAAGTGATAAGTGATGAATGTATATTTATCTACCTTGTGAAATAAATACCTTACTTTGTCTTTTTTGTGTTTGTAACTGGCAGTTGGAGCAAATAGTAACAGTAATAACGTGAAAAATACACAAGTTAAGAAATAAAATATTTTTTTTTTTTTTTATATTTTTTTAATTTGGAAAGAACACATTAATAATATTACTAAAAAAGCAAAAATAACGATGCATAATATCTACAGTCTAATTAATACTAAGAGTTACTTAAGTACTGAAAATAAATTTTTGTTGTATAATATAGTGATCAGACCAATATTAACTTATGGATCTGCAGCCTGGGCTAGTGTATCGACAAGTTATTTAAATGACGTGCAGGTTATTCAAAATAAATGCCTGCGAATGGCTACACAATTAAGAAAATATAACCGCATTACTTTCATACACGAAATAGCAAACCAACCAACTATAGAAGAATATGTATTAAAAAATGCAAACAATTCTATGAAAAGTGCAGTATTCATACGAACCCATTAATAAATGCAATTGGTCTGTATAACCTAGATGAATTACCGAAACGACACAAGAGGAGGTTTCCCAAACATCGTTTGCTTCAACACTTAAACACATAACATTTACACTCTCACATAACATTATCACATATTTCTCAACTTTTGTTAGATTTTTTTGAAATTTTTCCTAGAATTAAAGAATATTACTCAAAAATCTGATAACCAATCATACCACAACATATCCAAATACAGATTATGTTACTTTTATAACGGGCGCTGTGTGCTAACCATGTAATTTTATGTATTTTAATTATTTACTGAATAAACTTATTTATATATTTTATTGTAAAAGAGGCCAATATAGCGTATCCCAAAAACTAGATTTGATAGACCAAATCTGACGGCCATGTTGGATTCTTTGCCCAAAAATTACCTAGAGACAGTTAAAAACTCGCAAGGCACCAAAATGTCTGTTGGGCTGTGTTATTTACATTGAAGGATTTATTGAATTCTTTAGAATTTTCATATTACTTAACATAAAATATATTTTTTCTATCGTATTTAGAAACGCACCTTTTATGACTTTTTGTATTTATATCATTTATGTCTATTAATATCTCCTTACCTCCCCCGAATTCCGTTTTTATCCCGTTTGGGGTAATTTACCCCTGTTCCCCGACCCCTGCTGTAGAGGGAAAAAGATATAACACTAATTACTGCCAAATATGGACCGTTTTACAAAATAATAAAACCAATAAAATTTTCTAATCTTTAAAAAAATAAGATTCAACTATAAACGCTTTTAAACAAAGTACAAAAATAAAATACAAGATGAGACACAGTAGTTCATTCGCCAATCTCTACTATATTCCCTAGAGAAAAATAAAACAAGACAAATTTATTAAAATCTCTAAAGCCAAGAACGTTTTATAAATTTGACAAAGCGGTGTGAAAATCTCTCAAGTACTTCACACCAGAATGAGAGAAAAGTTTCATTATTTAACTTTAGAATTTCTTTACAGAAAAAAAAAAGTTACGTTATCGTCAGTTTAATCTATTAACTGCAGAATAATGAACTCGAACAAACTATTAACTTTTAAACATTTAGTAAGATTAAATTAAAATTAAATTTCATAAATTTCAAAATTTAAGTTTAAATTAATAATACTTATGCCCAGTTCCATAAAACATTCCTATTATAGTTTAATATAAAACTGTTGTTACTTTAAAACTAGATATAAGTTAGGTGCTGAAATCAAATTAATTTTAGTTGTGGCTAAGTCAAGTTTGAACTCGTATTCCAGTTTTAAACCGCATTTGACAAGTATAAAGTTGGATAAAAATGGATGACCTGTTTTAGTGGCAACAAACAGGGGTAAAAAGTAGAAGCTTATATTATCTAAACCTAATTATATTTTAAAATATAATGAATGTTTCCTTTTTAACCTCTTTTCATGAGTTAATTATTTGTTTATAATTTATTTGATTCTATTCCGCTTCTTAAATACAATTTTCTATTAACATAAATATACCGTGCATATATTTTTTAATGCAAAATGTACTATGTCATTACCATGGATACAGTTTTTGACAGCAATATAAATCGTGTTCATTTTCATTTGCAACATAGACAATTAGTGTGTATACTTTTGCTCATTGCTGATTTAAAAATTGATTAACATGTATACAGATGAAGAAAAAATAATGATGTTAACTTGGTAGTTATCCCAAATGAGTTTAAGAGAAGTTTCTGCTGTATTTAGTGCAACTTATCGAGATCGGCCAATACCAAATCCCTCTACAATTTCAAGACTAGTTAATAAATTTCATCGAGAAGGATGTCTTAAGTCAAAACATAATAAAAAAAGAACAACATTCCACGTGCTTACAGAAGAGAAGCAGTTGGAAATATTATTACAAGTGGAAGAAAACAATCAAAATACTTTAAGATCAATTGCACAAACCGTTGGTATCAGTATTGGATCTGTTTTTAACTTCTTAAAAAAAGAAAAGTTTCGATCATACACATTTAAAAACCATCAAGAATTGTTAAAAAGGGACGCAGCAGTACGTATGGATTTTGAAATGTTTGAAAAAATTAATTCTGACCCAACAATGTTTCAAAGAATTTTATATACTGACGAAGTAACGTTTACTCTAAATGGTGAAGTGCACAGACAAAATTTTAGGTACTGGAGTCAAGAAAATTTACCTTTATTTCATTCCTCCTGAACTCAAAAGCCGCAAAAATTAAATGTTTGGGCAGGGATAATAGGAACCAATATTATAGGGCCTTTTTTTATTGACGGTAATCTTAATGCCGCAAAATATCTAGCTCTTTTGCAGAACCAAATATTACCTGCGTTGCAAAACCTGAATATTAATGGACAAGTCTGGTTTCAACATGATGGCGCACAAGTCCATTATTATAGAATAGTTGAAGAATATTTACATAGAACTTTTCCAAATAGCTGGATTGGAAGAGGAGGGTCGAATTGGCCAGTGAGATCTCCGGATTTGGCACCCAATGATTTTTTTTATTGGGGATATGTAAAGGCCAAAGTATATAATGGAGAACTTAGGGATATTGCTGAACTGCAAGACAAAATTGTTCAAGCATCCAACAATGTACCTCAAGAGCAATTGCTGAATGTTCTGAATCATTTCTATGATCGCTTAACATTTTGTATGCAAGTAAACGGAGAAACTTTTGAACATTTATTATGAGTTTTTATTAGTTATTTATTTTTTATTATATATATATTTTTTTTATTTGAATTTTCAATAAAATATTTTGATTTTGCTAGTAAATATGGTTTTTTCTATGTTGCAAATGAAAATGAACAATGTTTATATTGCTGTCAAATACTGTATCCATGGTAATGACATAGTACATGTTGCGTTAAAAAATGAATTCACTGTATAACTTTATTTTATGTTAGTTTTGACAGCTCTTAAAACTCGATACAAGAATTAAAACGTCGAACAGCTCGTTCTAGTTTACGAGTTTTAAATATTATATCCCGATGTTTCAACGTATTTTTTTGTTTTATATCTAGATTTATCTTATAACTAGTTGTAAGAGTTCTTGTATCTTTTAGCACTTATTTCAACTTTTGGCACCTATTATAATTTCGCGACGTTATAACAAAAAACTGGATTTTTTCATTTGGTCAATGTCTTTATCTCATCTCAGAATGCCTGAAGATATCAGTTTACTGCTACTTTAAGCACAGAACAAGATTAAATGTCCCAATTTCACTGTGTCTTACAAACATCCATGCCCTGACCGGGATTCGAACCCGGGATCTTTGGCTCGTGAAGCAGGAGCGTTACCTCTTCGCTACCAAGGCCGATAAAGAAATCTACTCTGCTCATTTAAGAAAATCGCTTGCTTCACTGGGGCCTTTTAAGATTTACGAATAGATGGAAGTCAAACAAAGTAGATGAATAAGATTAATCTTGAACAGAAAAGATACTTGTGTGATAGATGCTTATACCGGAAATTCATTAAGCTCAACTGCTTTCGAACAAAAATAAATTAAAAATAATGATTATATTTATAATAGTTATTTGTGTAACAAGGGAGCAAAGTAGCATTTTACTTCTGGACGATGACTTCAGAGTACGAGGCATAGCCAAGAGCGATAATCATCGCGCAGGAGTAATGTCCACTTTATTCACACGTTGCGAAACATAATTTTCTACAAACTATATTAAAAGAAGATAAGAGAAAAATATGAATTTAGGTCAACTTCACTCATGATTCGTAACTTTGGATATTATAAATATGAATTTAATATGAGACAATATCTAATTCACTAGATGTTAATCTATTACTTTAATACCGCAAAAGAGGACCCCAAGTTATACTGTACAAGTAAGCTGCAATGTATATATTTAATCCAGACTGGGAACAGAAACTCGTTTGTCAAAATGCATTGAGTCAACTAGTTATAAACGGAATTTAGCGTTACGAATGAATACTTATAGAGCAAGCAACAAAAGCACGAAAAAAACACAAATTTATACACCAGAAGTTGTTTCCTGATTCTGCCAAATAACTATTGCTGCACCATACAAGGAAAAAGAAGTGTATCCAGAATTGGCCACGACCTCACTCACGTCGAACTTAGTGAGAAATATTTTTTTTAATATCTGCTGCTATTTCAACATAGCCGTTATATATTAGACGATTCAAAATTATGATCCTCAACGTCTATGTGTAGATCGGTTGCGCGCTTTTCTTAGGGAGCTGATTCAAAAATTCTTCCAATGGTATACAATAATTTTATTATGTCTATTAGGGACTATGGTTGTTTTATATATGGCAATGCATCAAATAGAACTTTAAAAAACTTGACAACTTCCAAAACATAGTGGTGAGGATATCTATAGGTGCACTTCACTCTACCCCTACACATGTTTTATTGGCTGAAGCTCAAATCATGCCGCTGCATCTTCCAAGGAAAAGCTATGCAGATATATACATGCTTTCTCGTACACCGATCAAAATAACACTGCTAGTTGCATAATTTGTTACAGAAGGTTTAGCATCACAGTATTGGTCCAAAAATCTACCCCCACCCCCGCCACTGGCTGAAAGTTATATGGAAAAAGTAAATTTCACTTCTCCACCAATCATGGAACAACGCCTTTCTTGATTTAGTTCACCCTATCATCATTCTCTACAAAATCTATAAATGGAACTGGGTGCCCATTTTTATTTCCTAAATATAAATTACAAAATTTACAAGTAGCCAGGTTATTTCTCAATATTTTTCACCGCTATCAAACTTTATTTGAATAATATAGTGTCAATTTTGCCCACAATCTTTTATTAACTTTACTGATTAAAGCTAAATTAAGTAAAATTTAATAACAAGAATACTTTCCTCACCAACGGAATTTTAAATATTATTGAGACCATGTAACGCCAACGAAATACCATCAAAATTATGTGGATAAAGCTCATCCAGACATTGAATTTAACGAGCAAGTAGATATATTAGTAAGGGATGTTTGCTTATTAGGTCAAAAAATCAATCCACCGTTTAAAATTCCCGATATAATATCAAGATTTAGTAGCAAGACTCAACAGCAATGGAATGAAGAATATACTTCTATATCCCATTCAAGGGAACACGCTATTCAAACCTTCAACTATGTATTTCGGCACTATTCTACTTTAGCAAACCCACTAGACAATGTTGCCAACTATAGTAAAATTAAAACACGTAAATTTAAACTAAAATTAAAATAGAATTAAAATTATTTGTATAATAATGCTTAACTTTCAGTTAAATAAATCTAATTAAATTAATATTCCGGTATTTTATAATAAGAATAAATAATAATATTACATTCACAGCCGATTAAAGATTAAAAAAGGGGGAACATAATTTAGTGCACCTAAAAACTGGGTGATTAGGTTTGGTTTAGTTAGTAAAAGTCTAGGACAGCAGAAGCCGAAAAGCTCAAAGTAAGCTTAAAAAAGTTTGTGTAAAAAACGTTTGTGCGGTGTAGGATGTAATTCAGTAGTTATACCTTTATCTTGTTGTTGTTATATTTTGTAAAGTGTATACATTCTTTATATATATATATTTTTTTTTTCACACGAACTCCTTTAAGGTTACTTTGTGTCTTTCGGCTTCTGTTGTCCTAGATTTTTACTAACTAAACCTAACCTAATTACCTTGTTTTTAGGTGCACAGTACTTAATTTTCCCCCCACATTAGCCTAATTAAAATTGTGTATCATTGTGCATACGTTTATAACATGGTGGTGCAGGGGGGCAATTCGTTGTCCACCTGAATTAAATTTTTTTTAAATATCGATACACTGTATAATAAATAACTACAACAGAAAAAAGTGAAAATAAATAATATTAAATTAAATTTAAACTACATTTATATATTAAAACTCTAATCACAGTAGAAATTAAGGGAATATTACTTATTTCTATATTTCTTATAAATAAACTCATTTAATAAATTGATATTAAATTTAAATTATTAAAATTGATATATTACATTTTACTATTGCCAACACTGCACGCATGCGTAGTAAGGTGGGTTTGCTAAAGTAGAATAGTACCTGTATTTCAACAAAAACTTGGTTTACTTTTCACCATTGAAGAAAATAGATAAATACTGTTTTCAGAATTCCCTTCAATAATACACTCGCTCTAAAACACCTCAAGAAGATCAATATAGCCTTTTCACCCTGCTGCTTATGAGACAACATTTTGACAAACAAAAGTTAATCATTTTGTATTCAGCTCTCAAAACTTGTATCAGCTGTCCTATCCTATTATGTTAATAGTCAACACCTATTTCATGCAAAAATGATAAACAAAATTCCACTCCCTACCAATATTACATGTTTATTTGCTACAGACCATCAAGACCAGGGGTCCCCAAACTTTTTTCACCGTCGCCCCCAGAAGAGTTTCTCTACTTCTTATCGACCCCCTCTATTTCACAATTACGTTATTATAATAGAACAAGCAAAAAATACGCTTATGTGATTTCTTATATTGTTTATTGTACAGTGTTTTATGTACATTGCATTT
Organism: Liopterus haemorrhoidalis; assembly: GCA_963971575.1. Lineage (NCBI taxonomy): Eukaryota > Metazoa > Arthropoda > Insecta > Coleoptera > Dytiscidae > Liopterus > Liopterus haemorrhoidalis. The sequence goes on from OZ020611.1 coordinate 7,667,944, forward strand.
ATCTAACGGGTGTTTTTTTTAGAGGTATAGAACTTTAAATTGCAATAAAACAACGATGGATTATTCGATTGACATGAATTTTTTTTTATTCGAAAGATAATCTTGTGGCATTACATTAAATCATACCAACAAGACGGCGCAACATGTCACACAGCTCGTGCCACAATCGATTTATTGAAAGACACGTTTGGTGACCGCCTAATTTCACGTTTTGGACCTGTGAATTGGCCTCCAAGATCTTGTGATTTAACACCGCTGGACTACTTTCTGTGGGGCTATGTAAAGTCATTGGTCTATGCGGATAAGCCACAAACGCTTGACCATTTGGAAGACAACATTCGCCGTGTTATTGCCGATATACGGCCACAAATGTTGGAAAAAGTCATCGAAAATTGGACGTCCAGATTGGACTACATCCGAGCCAGCCGTGGCGGTCATATGCCAGAAATCATATTTAAAATGTAATGCCACAAGATTATCTTTCGAATAAAAAAAAATTCATGTCAATCGAATAATCCATCGTTGTTTTATTGCAATTTAAAGTTCTATACCTCTAAAAAAAACACCCTTTATAATATAATTATATCTAATCAGATGCAATACAATAATATTATTAAATAAAATTTACTATCATTGTCAATGTGACGGGTGTGGTTGGTGACTCTTTGCAAGTTAGAAATGTCGGGTTCAAAATGATTTAATTTCAGCCTTAAACCGCCACGAAAATCTAACTTGTTTCTCTGTTTTGCCGGGATGGAATTAACATGGCTATAACCAGCCTCAACCATACACGAGTTTGGAATTGCTAGCAAAAAGTGAACTACCATTTTCGAAAATTTTGGATATTTCTGTATTACATTTACATTTGTCCAAAATTAACTTCAAGTAACATTTTTAAAAAGCGTTTTCGCTTCAAGATCAACCGACAATTCAATAAGTTCACCTTGTATAGGACTTTCGATGTTTTCAACATCTGCAGAATATGGCGCGATAATCCAATCTGGGATGTGCATTTTCTCTAAACCCTCAAAACTTAATTAAAAATCCACGCTCAATTTTTGAAGATACTTTGTGTATATTTCCAAATCTTCATCTTTTACTTCCAATTGTCGCAAATTCGAAATATACTGAAAATCTCTTCGTAACAATGAAGATCTAAATAAATCTAATTTAACTTCACTTATATTTATATATAACTTTATAATTTTTCCATCGACCCCCAATTGACCCCCGAGCCATAATCGATCCTTAACAATGACATATCGACTCCCGGGATCGATATCGACCACTTTGGGGACCCCTGATCAAGACACTCTGGAACGTATATTTGTTCATTAAGAATAAAATAGTTTTATAAATAATTTAAATGTATTGGTTAATAGCCATAGTTGCTAAAATAAAATAAGTGGTGATAAAAAAAAAAAAAAAAAACGTCTATAGATATTATCGCACATTATATATTGCAAGTAATGAGTTCTAAATTACAATAATAAGATAATGAACAGCTAGTTCTTAGTTACATTAATGTGTGAAAAAAATGTATAGTTTAAGGATATTCGTAAGTAATCAATTAATTAGTAACAAATCTCAAAAGCAAATCCTAATCTATCATATAATTTCCATCATTATCGATAGTTGCCATGTTTTTTATAAATTCTCAATCCTACACTCATAGATGTGGTAGCTGTGATGCAAAGAATTGTAACGAACAAGGCCTTGGCGCTAGCCAAGAGGAGGGCTTTGAGTGGAAAACGCTAAGATAGTTTTGCCCCGTTCAGATTGTTCTAGAATGAACGATATTGGTACGAATTCTTCTAATAATAATCCTTCGAATAAGGTCTGAACGAAAGCTTCTTCAGAGCTCGAATACTCATGGAATTCTTTCATTAAGCATTCCAATAATCTGAATAACAGGTAGTCTGATAGAATACTACATATAGTATGTACCACGTAGCGAGAAGCATGGTAAGGTGAAAATTACCTTTCGAAAAATAACTACCTCTGCGTTCTGTAAATTAAAAAACCTTTTGAGTTGTTGTAGTGATGTTAAATCCTGTACAAAAATTAATCGGAATTTAATGCCAATGATTTTCTCTGTAGGTTTAAGCTTTACCATTTTACCCCAAGGTGGAAGAATGAATGCTAAATATAAAAATAATCACAAATATCACTATCTGCATAAAAATATGCAATGAAACTCTTTTTTACAATTGAATGGTTAAACATGGTTAAACAAAACTAACATTAATGTACAAAATAATTGAATGGATATGGATAAACTTTTTAATTATATTCTTCACAAGCATAGCATTCTTTTCATCTCCCGAACTGTATCTGTTTTTTCTGGCTATATATTTCTTTGTAACAGTTAAGATTTTGTTTGTACGCCACTCTTTCTTATTTAAAAAGTTGAAAATCATTTCTGTTGATATTACCATAAGGTCAGATTTATAAACTTCAAACAAAACTCTAAGATATTTTCCTGTTTGATACGAAGACGTTGACACAGAATCCTTCATCGATCGGTAGAATAATGATGAACAGAATAAAAATTCAAGAAGGATCTGCTCAACTTTTATGAACTGTATTTGAAAAGTCCATTTCCTCGTTTCTAGGCGGTCGAATCTATAACACGTACCATTTTATAGGATCGCAAAACATTGCTTTAAGATGTGTGTTAATGAAATCACCAAATTTAAACACATGTTTAAACAATGTAGCTTTACATGTATCTTTTTCGTTAAATTTTTAAATCGAGTTTGGTAATAGCTTTGTTCGTGGATGAAGTTTTTGATACGTTGGATCACCACGTGCGTGCCATTATTCTATTTAGCGTTCGCGGGTGAAATACTTGTTCTGACAAGGTGTTTTCTGCTCGCGATAGTCTTCAGACAATTATGTAATCTGTTCGTTGCAATTCAAACGTGTTTACAGACAGAATGAGAAATCGCAATCAGATATATGCGTTTTTCAGTTTAATGGAATTTGGTTAGCGATTTTAATGCTCCCAGTTCAATTTGCTAGATCGTAACAACATCGTGTTTATCTTGACAATGAGACAAATTTATTAATACGCAACAGTTTAAGTCCGATCTGGAGAGCAAAACTGTTCACGAACTTATTCCGTAAATGTTGGTGCCTTTTTAGAAACATCATCCATGAACAAAGCTATTATAGAATGGTATTACAGTACATGTAAAACAAATGGTTTGAATGGAGTGGCAAGTTCTGTTCAATAATCCAAAGAACATGATACTGTAACAACAATATTAATAAAGCTTTGAGAAAACAACAGGTTGAAACCCAACAAAACATGTAGAAGAGGTATGTAATGTAGTAATAATACTGATTTCGTTTCTCCTGAACAAGTAATACTGTAGAACCGAAACTACACAAGTCCAAACGTGCATGCCTCCCCTCTACTCAGTACAAGTTTCAACATGATTAATAAGTTAGGCGAGTATATGTTCTAGTGCGTCACAAAAATAAAACAACGAAATATTGAGTAGAGCTAAACAATAGAATTTTCTGTGAAACATATCAGAAATAAAGGGAATAAACGTAAATGGGCTCACGATAATGAAGTTCTATAATATTTCTAAAGTAGAGTATAAATTTTTTAGTGGCACAGAATATTTTTGGTGGTATTGATATTTTGAAAAACTATTCTTGCTTTGTAAGACCTTCAACTACAATAGTGAGTTTGTGGCAAAAGTTATGCCCTTGGATCGATTTAGTTGACGTTTGACAACAAGCTTGATTAGTGAAAAGTTAAATTTCAGTTGTATGATGGTACATGCCATTTAGACAACTGCTGGTGACATACGCCTCTGTCTGTGTTTTTACGGTACTGTTACCGGCACTGCGAGATTGCTGGTAATCGTACAGATGGTGCTGAGAAACCTTCTTTAAGAGTTAGTTAATATTTTTAGCGCACAACAACGATGGCTATTTTCCTAAACTTCCTTTAAGACTCAGATAGTCTGCAGATGGACTTTTTTATAAAGAAAATGACGCCACTTCTACATTAACAGAATAGGTATGTATTCTTCTTCAAGTGCCATCTCCGCTTTGAAGCTTAAGCACTAACATATCAGTCTTAGCCTTGGATGCTCGCGTCCTGAAAAGAGCTATGACGTAGACATAGAAGATACTTGACATTCTTAGCCACTCTCTCAACATATATATGCATACATAAAATAAATATATAATATTCAGACAAAATTCAATGTATGGTTGGTAATGCTATGTACAGCGTACTTACTACTCCTTAGACACTGTGGCGCCCGTTGCGCTGGTTTTGTAGGCGAGACACAGGCGTCGCGGCGTCACATAGGTCTACGACTAAGATCGTAGGACCCGCCGCACGTGGTGACTAATAAACGGTTCTGCTGAGATAATAATGAGTGTGTGCGGATTTACCTACCGCAGAATTGCAGGTAAATCGTTGAAATAAGGGCGCGTTAATCAAGAAACTCTGGATTAATTAAGATGGGAAGTATTGCCTCACCCACCTGATAATCCCGATTTATAATAATCGCTCTGCGCCTACCATCCTTTTAGACTTCTTAACGAGTATTTGGGAGGCAAAAAATTCAATTCGGATGAGGTGAGGAAAACACTGCAAATGCAATTTCTCAGGCAAACAAAAAACATTATCAGTCGACATTCGTTAATATTCACACAAGCGTTTATAAGTGTGTGTTAAAGGAACATAAAATTTGTTTTATTAACTTTCTGTTGTTATTGTTGTTTCTGTATTAAAAAAAATCCATCTCTATCTATATTACTCTCGTATATACAGAAGAAACTCTCTAATAGTAATGCAAAAATATTAAGAATCCGGAAACAACAAATCATGCTAATCAAGTAAAAAATTGAAAATATCATCATTTAAATAGTGTAGTAATTTATAAATGATTAAAAAAAAAAGGTTATAACAGTTTTAAATAATAACCCAAAATTAAAAAACCCTTAATCTCTGCCTTGTTGTTGACTGAAATAAGTGCCTCAAAAAAACTGATAATTGGAAATTGGTATGAGAAACATTTATATTCGTCCTCTCATAGATGGCGCTATCCGACACTGTTGTCGTGTTATTTTTAACACCCCTGGAACATAGCCCAAAATTTTCTACGTATCCTACTTAGTGTATTAGACTAAATGTAATTTAAGTCCAATAAATACATTGAATTAATATTTTATCGAAGAAAAATCATATAACTTCGAAATAAAAAAATAAGTACTTCAGTAACTTGGTTATTGAGTATAATAACAGTTTCGAGAGAGTTTCCGGCCATTAAAGAACAGCATAGTAGCCCTGCTCCATATTGTAAACTCTGATGTGCACTTCTCATATCTGACCGAGATTGTCTGATTGCAGGGTCTATTATTGTTTAGATTCTAACAACAGAAATACATGCCTATTGTATATGTTATGTTTGCTTACAACGTTTTGTTAGACAACTTTCTTAACAGGGACTGATTTGGAAATATGTATATTAAAATATAGCCAAGAATTACTAGATCTTAGTTACTTTAAATTTTAAATACACATCAATAATTAAACTTGATAAATAAAAATAAAATAAAAGCTCAAAATGAAAAGACTTTTATGGACCAACTAGGCGTGGAAACCTATCATAAGTTTAGAAAAGAAGAAAAATTGGAATCGAATTAACAAAGATAAAGATCAAAAATAATGGAAATGTAAAGACACATTTTTCTCTACAGAACTACTTAATAAATGTTGTTGGCAATAAAATAAAAATAAATCATTATATAATTGGAAATTTTCCGAGATTGTTTTTCAACGAACTTGTGCAAAATATAAGCTTTGTTTGCGGATGAAGTTTCTATCAAGGTACCAACAATTAAAGAATAAGTTCATGAACAGAATTAATACGCATATCCGACTTGAAACGTGCTAGACATTCTTCTCACGGCGAGCTAATTTTGTCTGACTGATAAGATTGTAATCACAGTCTAGTAAATTTAAGTGGGAGAACAGTTTATTAATCGAATTCAACGAAACTAACAACGCGCATGCGTCAGCCTAGTAGTTCTTGCTCCAATCTACAACCACATCTGACTTACTCCTAATAGAATACGTAAATGTTGGCAAGTTACCGCAAGTAACAAACATTTTGTTAGAAATAATGTCTATTTAATCCGTGAACACTAAAAGAACGCAACACTTGCAGACGTACCTGATGCTTTAATCTATTAGAAACTTTATCCGCGAATAAAGCTATACCACATCAATTTATTCAAATTGCTTAGTGCAAGCTATTTGAGGGTGATTATAAATGCATCCCATTAACTTAAATGTGTAAAAATATATATTACCATATCCGCACCTTAGAGGTAAACTGTATCAAGTCACATTTTTATCAGAAATGACATTTTAGTGCCAAGTGACTTAATATTTTATAGTCCGTCGAGTGAAAAATAATTTGGAACTATAACGCTAGCCAGATTCAATATGCTTTAAAACTGTATCAAGTCGATCAATGCAAGGAAGATAACAATCTTATATCGTCTTTTCTGAACTGTTTATCATTTGTGACTTAATACAATTTACCTCTGAGGTGCTGATATGAATTTCTACAAGTGCTTTACCCTCTAGGTTCAAATAATACAATACAAAATTAAATTTTATAACTACCATTAAAAAAATTATGTTTTATTTCAAAGAAGAGTACGTTTGATTAAATCGGTTAAATGTGACGATTCATGAATCGCGATACGCGTATATAAAATACTGCATTTACATTGCATCCAAATGGAAGCGTTTATTACGGCGAAACTCCTGGGATACAAAAAAAAAAAACGATCCTGATTTTGAGTAGCCTGGGCACATCGGACACTTGCTTCTTTCTTCGTATGAGGGTGACGAATGAAACGTTGTAGGTAATTGCATTATTCACGCGGAGGCTAAAGTATCTCTCGGTTATTCGTGTGTGGGTTTGCATCCAGAGATTTAAAAAAAAATACAGCATGCTGAGGAATGATTTTGACAATGATAAATTTATTATCATTGTTCAAAATCTTACCACATTGTGAAATAAGTGTGGTCCTTTTAATGCTAATAAAAGGAAAAAGAAATAAATAGGATAATGTTGATGGTCGATGTACAGAAATGAAATGATTTAGAAATTACTTTCAAATTATTTGAAAATGCACATAAAAGTCTCAAGAAACCAACCAGAAAACCAGAAATAATTAGGTGCATTAATAATAAAGGACAACAAGAAAGATCCACTATAACAAATAACAAGCTGAGGTAAATATTAACAGCACCGTGAAGTAGGAAGTATCAGAACAACGAAATGACCAATCATAAGTCAACTAGGAAACACGAGATAAACCAACAAATTAATATTCCAAAAATCATCCAAACTAACATGCGATACATGTAATGATGAAATAACTGGCGATATCATAACCAAATACGAACGCCGCTTACACCGAATATCGGGAACCCCGAAAATAGTTCTACAAAACAAATCCAATCAAATAAAAAACATGTATTAACCGGTCTTTGGTATACATTCTCAAAGGTCATAGCACCAGTTATTCGTCATAACACCAGTTATTCGTCCTAGCACCAGTCCTAGTACCGGTCCTAGCACCAGTTATTCGCTCTTCCCTTCAACTGGAGTAAAAGATGAGCATTAGCTAAGTCTCCCTGCAGCATCTAATTTTTATTCTTTTAGAAACCATGAGCAGCCGTTACGTCTCCACCTGATACTTATTACCAGGCAGATTTCAGGCATATATCTGAACATTTTGTAGTTACTGCAACGCACCAAGATCGACTACCAGCAATCCTTCCACGCAATCCATTCGCTCTGTGCTCAGCGATCGTCCGTAGAGCACTGGTTCCTTAAGTTGGCCGGTCGAACATGTAGCCGTTTCGGATGCACCTTTTGGCTATATCATTTGCTGCCCTATATATATTCATATGAGAATATGGACAATAAATAAAATAAAAGTTCTAAAAATGTCGATTTAACAACACATGTTTTAGTTATTCTATGTTACTCGACAAACCAACAATCAAATTATTATAAGATCAGAAAATTGTCCTATCTGGAACATTTCGTTCATTTTCAACAACAAAAACACAACTCAAATACTGTTATTTTTCAGAAAACACTTTTAAAGGCTTTAAAGTGCTATAAATTCTATGAGTGTAGCGAAGACACAACTAGTCCTCTAGTGGAGACTTATGCAAACTGAGTTATGACACTATACCAGTTAAGAGTGCATCTCGAAGTGATTCGTTATTTAAAATAACTCGAAAATACCATATTTTAAGTTGTAACAGTGTTGTTGCAAAAAAAACAATATATTAAGAAGGAAGCAAAATCGAGTACTAAAGCTGATACCAAATGGGAGAGAAACTGTAAAAGAGGAATCATTTAAAATTCTGACATTTAAACCTATTCCATCTGTTAGCATAACACAAAATTTTCATCATGATTGATAATTTTAACAATAAGGGGACCTGACAAAACAAATAGAAGAAGAGAAGATTGTTATCAAGCATCTTCATTCATCTAGGGATACAAATAATAATTATAAAAAACTAGCTGCCATAAAACAATTTTGGACAAATGTCAGTAGATATCAAATTACAGGAAATGTATCAATACAATAGGTTAGCATGTAGATGTCACCAAAAATGCAAAAAATTAATATATAAAAAGAAAAAAAAAACACAATGGTATACAAAGGTATTGGTTGAATTTGATAGGTAAAACAGTCAATTTCAGAAAGGTGGTACAAATTTAGAGTCACACTATGCATTCCTACTGCTGCGGCTAAGCCGTTCCAGTTTGATTGGATAGTAACGTCACATAATTTTAAATCAGAGTTGTTACTTATGAGCCGCACGGTTAAAGACTCACTCACCATGCTGCAGCCTAGTGGGAGAACTGGACAACTGAGACCAAACGAAAACACAAACATTTAGGTGAACGAGTTTAGACGGTTGTACCGGAACTGTTATCAAATTAATCAATTGTTATCTACCGAATTTATTTTCGTTTTACCCAGATCATGTTTATGAAATTACGCTTGAACAATCGATGAGGATATATTTATTGAATACATTCGTTAAGGAAGTCAGCCCACTGGTAAAGGCGGTCGAAAGAGCATCTCTAATTTAAACATGACAACATTGAGTAGTAAATTCACGATATTTTCTTCGAAGAAAACTGCTTCTTGTCCCGCTACCCGATTTGCGGGGATAGGACAACTCGTCTGGGTTCGATGGACAACTCGTCTTGGAGAGATCCGGACAAACAATTGAGTGGCCTTCGGCTGTTGCTGGTGTTATAAAGACAATTAATAAAAATCAAAGCCGCAGTAAAGGGGGCGGAGGGGGCGACGGCCCTGGGCGCACTTAGGAGAAGGGCGCTGACGGGCTTGACTAAGGGGCGCCATTGCGAAAACGAGGACCGAGGACCTTCTTTTTTGCTCATTACTTAGATTTAGAGAGGTGAGGACATTTTTTTTTGCTCGTTACTTGGATTTTGGGAGGTGAGGACCTTTTTTTTGCTCATCACTTGAATTTTGAGAGATAAGAACCTTTTATTTGCCAAGGGCGCCAAAACACGGCTCTGCCCCTAGCGCAAGTTTCCCTTACTGCGGCTCTGATAAAAATAATCGACAATTCATTATAAAATAGGCCAGTTAATTATCTTATAGAATTTGTAAAATCTTGGTTTTTTATGTGACACTATCATCTTCCCATACTGATGACCCCGATGTAACCTGGAAATGTCTTCTCATATATGAAAACAAATCAGAACATATAAACGAAGCGGTGGCGACAGTGGTGATAGATTTGTTATCCAAAAGATTAAGAAAGTTATATAAACAATCGTATAAAGAATTTTGTGAATGGTGCTGTAATAATAACAACATTACAAATTACAGGGAAAAAAAATTTAGTTTAGCTGAAGTAAACATTTTTAATTGAATTTTCAATAAATATATAATTATTGTTTTTTTTTTGTTATTGTTGTCTTGGAAACATTTTTACTCTTTACGGAAAAAGACATTTTTTTCTCCTTAAGGAGTGTACTGTACTCCCTCTTTTTAGGAATTAAAGTAGAGCATTATATGTAGGTCGTGCAAAAAAAAAAAAAAACTGAGGTCATTGAGTAATCAGTTTTTGTGAATCATAAAAAAATATGAATTGAAAATGACTTGTCAGAATACCACTTTAGGTGCTGTGACAGCATTAATTTGACAATTTCAGTTCACTGTAATTGTCCTTGCTTCGCAACGTCGGCCATATCTCATAACAAGGGCAATATTTACTGAAAAATATAATTTTCCTTTATTAATTCTCTTCAATTTTAGTTATAAAATCTAGCAACAGCGATACAATCACCGCCTTTAAGAACACCGCAGATGTGAGACTACCGTTCAGTAAAATTTATAAAATATTTTTTATTTAATCTCAACAGTGTGGTCAAATAAAAATATAGTACACAACTGGAATAGTTAAGCAATTATGCTGTTAAATTACGGAATCGCCTGTGGTTCGCATTTTTATACTTATGCGTAATTAAATACCGAAATAGACGATAAATTCAGCATACTCTGCAAATATTGTATTAGTAGAGATCTCCATTTGTATTAGTAGAGATGCACTTGATCGAACATCCCCAAGGAAGTCATAAGTGAGGCAGGCCTACTAATAATTGACTCCAACTCACCAAGACAGAGGGAAGTTATGGGGTATAAACACCTTACTCCTTACTCCAGAGATATTGAAGCTTTTTGAGTTCTTATGCTTCAGACAGAAGCATCAGGAATACAGCAACAAGAGGTAATTGAGTATTTTACTTACGCTGATTTACATCTTTAGGGCTCCACAAAATTTGCTTACCTGAAAAAAAAAGGAGTAGTTAGTACAAAACTCAAAACTCAATGCATTTTAAACGCAATTTTGTATATATTACAGGTTATTTAAAATAAATGCCCAAGAATGGCTATAAAATAACGAAAAGTTTCTAATCGTGACAATAAAATGACTCAAAATTTCATCGTTTTAGTAATCACCTTAGTGATAACTTCCAAAAACTCATTTTGAAAAGTGGGAATTGTGCTTCAAACCTTTGTAACGTAATATAACATCTTTACAAAAACACAAAATAAGTCCAATTAAGCCGTATACAAGAAAAACAGCAATTAAAAGTTGGAGACACGATTAAATACATTGCTAGATAGCAACATCAGAAATAAAACTGCTTATTACTGTCATTTTTGTCAATTAAGCAAGTTTAAAAAATTTGTGTTTATTCACTTAGATCAACTAAGAGGAAAATCAGAATCTGTATTGATGAAGGCGATGGTCACATGTCCCGTCTTGTTTAGTTTACATGTTTATTATTTTTTTCATTTGGGGTTTTTTAGATGTTTGTGTCCATTTTTTTAGATCCTTGCTATTTTATAAAAAAACAAATAAATAAAGAAGATTAATTTTTTAAAAACGAACTGTTTAAAGAAAAATTTAATTTTGTTCAATAGCTCTAAATTTCAAAGGTTATAAAAATAATGTTCCAAATATATTCAAGGATATATCTGATTTTTTTCCTACGACCTAAACTAATATTTTTTTAATATACACTTAGTTGGTTCGTAAAAATTTTTGGCGCACAGCAAAAAAGGCTATTTGCACCTAACGCAGCCCATCTAAATTACTACACTACAATCTATATTAAAATAATAAATTAGACAATAAATAAATAAATAAAATCATTAAAAATACGCATACGTCAAATTGCCTCCATTTTGGAGATTGAACCAAGCGCTTTAGTTCGTACAGGTTGATACGCAGTTCACGCATATAAGATGCGGTGAGATATTGTCACTAAGGTAATCCTAGGTCAGGATTACGACATCTAGACATTGTGACGCGCAGCTGTCTTATTAAAAACTATTTGTCAGTGTCTGACGTATGTGGCCTGATTACGCAATGCATACGCCGCTTTTTCGTAATGAGGAAAAATTTGTCAAGACGAATGAATATTGGAACTGGGTTAACTTTCGGTACAAATAGATGGATGCCGCAGAATATTGAGGCAGAAGAACGTAGCCAACTCCTCTACACGTAGTAGTCTACACGATGACGACCAAGATACCGACGCCAGATACTAGTACCGCTGGTGAGCCAAGCAAATAGTCACCATATGAGTGGGAGAAGACTTCTCCAGGCTCCTCGACTCCCGGCTGGGTAGCCCCCGCCTCGGAGATAGGCCCAAGCCGATCCTGGCCAACACGGGGTGGACCGACGACTTCCCCAACTCCATGGACAAATTCAAACCATATATTGTAAATGTGATATACATATTTAATAAATTGTATTGTTAAAACCAGGATTTGTCTTTCAATCAAGCTACCCACGTGACAATATTACGCGATACTGCATCATAGTCATGTCAATTTACAAAAAGTATCGGACATAATTACCGCACTACTAACAAAAGACCAATACAAAGTTTTAAAAACTAAATAAATTGAGCGATTCGCTGAGTCATATGAGAAGTAACCACGAAGACTTCTGGCTGCTTGAAGTGTGATTCAAAAATGCGGACAATATTTATGATTGCTTCGTAAGCGTTTTCCAATACATATTTTGTTTCTTTTGTTAAGTTGTTACACCTCGACAGCTGTGTAAAATAGGCCATTTTGGATTTTTAGTTTATATTTGACAGTCATTTAATTAAGAAGCATTTTTGTGTACTTGGCGATTTTGATTATATCGTAAGATAACTACCAATTAATTTGCTTCAAATTTCGTGTTAAAAATTAATTTTCGTACAGCAATTCGTAAAACTTGCACCAAGAAAATTCACCAGCACACACTTCATTACTCAAGAGTTTTCAACAAAAAATAAGACTGTAATTATTTTATAAGCTCCGTAATCGCCACATTTGGGTCTGTGCGAGTTTTTTCTTGTTCCCATGAATAAATAAGACATGAAAGGACAATGTATGACCATTGAAGACAAGGAACAAACATCGGTAAAAGAACTGAAAGTTCATACTAGGAACCACTTTCCAGAACTGTTTCCAATATGAAAAAAATCGTTGTTCTATATGTATTATATTCGAAATAGAATTACTATAGGCTTACTTGAAGGTGAATATATAAACATTAATCATACCTCTTACTATGGTCCCTAGCTTCGAGGATATTGTCATTTTTACTGACGGATCAAAATCCGGAACCAGGGTTGGGGGTGGGTTCGATGTTTCGAATCCACGCCAATAGTTTCAGTACCGTCTGCACTCCATAACGAGTGTGTACACTGCTGAGCTGTACGCTATTTACAAGGCCCTGTGTTTTGTTTCGTCAGAGAGAAGTCGGTCAAGTGTTATCTTGACGGACTCGCTGAATGCTCTGAACAGTATCCAAGATCCAGATCCAGTGCCTCCTCTTGTACTAAAGATCCGGTTGCTACTCCACAATCTGAATGCTCAGAATGTGAGGGTAGAGCTGTTTTGGATACCGGGACATGTTGGTATTAAAGGCAACGAAGCGGCAGATGTAGCTGCAAAAGCCGCCTCCCACAGACCTATGATTGATGTGAGTTTAATTTTTCCAGATGACGCAAAGAGTCATCTGAAACACCTGGTTTTAGACATGTAGCAACATGAGTGGAGCCGCACTCAGAACGTTAAGGTGCGACAGATTAGGGGAGACGTTAAACCATGAGCTTCTTCCTGCAGGATTTATCGCAGGAAGGAAACCGCCATCACAAGCCTCCGTAAAGGCCATTATTGGTGGACCCATGGACACCTCCTTGGAGGTGAAGAGTCCCCTATCTGTGAGACGTGTAACACAGATTTGTCTGTGTTACATTTTTTAACTGAATGTGTACAGTTCGACGATGTCAGGGAGAGGTTAGGCCTGTGCTAGGACCCGTCAGTTGCTTTAGGTAGCGACAGAGTACTCATGGACAGGCTGATGCTCTTCCTGAGAGAATCGAACTTACTGTTTTATGTGTGAATTCTTGCACTTTATTTTAATGTGTTCTATGGTAATTGGTTTAATTTAATGTTTCTAATATGTAGTGTAGTCATGTAAATAGCCTTTGTTGCTGTGCGCCGAAAAATTTAACTAACTAACTAATACCTCTTACTATCTGTTATTCTTCAAAATTCCATTAGGTATCATTAAATTGAGCATTTATTTTTTCGGATTCCTTTTTCAATATTTTTAGCAATGTTGCTGAAGTTGCTTGTTTTGTTGCCAGAACAAACGGTGTGGCAAGTGATGACAATGTTTACATTGGTCTAACTTCGCACATTGTGTGTTGTACAACATGTAATGGAAAATAAAATAAAATAAAATAAAATATCATAAGTCACAGCTAACGTTATGTAAGGCTTGGCGCTTACTGATTTTCGCTTCGGAGGCGATATTCTCATCACAGTTCAAAGTGGTTTGACCAGCGTTGGTGCAGACTTGCATATGTATGTCACTACCAAACACACGACGCGCAGACTCTTATCATCACATCAGTCGAAAGTGTTGTTTTAAAAAGGTACGACATCTTTTTTATTTTATTATGAAGTCCACTTAAAGAAAAAAGTAATTTTTTACTCTTCATTTAACTGAAATTTCAAAATCAAGAGCGATAAATCATTTTCAATTTCAGGCGCCATTTTAGAAATGCTGACCTATTTTCTGTATTTTTACACATGGCCATTGATGGCGCTTAATATGCACATCTGTATGCTACGCTTATGCAAATGTCCATTGGTACTAAATGCTGCATCCAACATTGGTACTAGCGTTGGCCTACGAAGGACACATCGTCAGCAGGCGCCCTGAGATATACTCTGTGTCCAACACTACACGTTTTAACAATGCTAGCTTTTCTATCCTGCTTACATCATTCGTAAATAGCTTTGTCTAAAATTCCACTTTTGAATAGGTTGAGTGTTTAGTATGGATAAATTTTTTGGAAGTTATCATTTGGATAAAATTTTGCAGAAGATAATTTTTAAACTGCCATGGAAGCATAAGCAAAAAAAAATTAGTTAGTATATTTATATTTACTTTAAAAATTGAATCGTACATAATTAACCGTTTAAATAATAACCAGATGTATCTCAAAGCTGCCAATAAAAAAAATAAATAAATAAGTAAATAAATGTGTAGAATTTTTAGTAAGATTTATCAATATGAACCAAATTTAATAAAAAAGTTTAAGTTTTTTATTTTAGAAAATATATCAAATTTTACACTACTTTTAAAATAGAACCTCTCTATATTATTATACCAAGATAAGCTATTTTACCTTATCTTCAAAAAAGTTTAGAGATAATTTCATATATCAGTCTGGGAAAAAATTCGTGGCGTTTTTGCCGATAGACGGCGCCAATTACAATTAACTCAGGAAACACAGATCGCAGCGACACCACTAAGCGCTCGTTGGAAAGGTGGCAGTTCGAGCGTTACTTTGAGTTTATAAACACCAAAATTTGTGCAGTGGTTGGAATGTTGTTTGCGTTTGAAAATGGAGAAAAGTAATGAAAAATTGCGCTATATTTTGCAATATTATAACGACAAAGGGAAGAATGCTGCGCAGGCTTGTAAAAAAAAATTGTGGGGTGTACGGTGAAGGTACTTTATCAAAATCTCCTGCGCGGAAATGGTTCGCTCGCTTTCGTTCTGGTAATTTTAATGTGAAAGATGACTCACGCTCTGGTCGTCCAATCAGTGAAAAAGCTGATGAAATTCTTGAAAAAGTCCAGCAAGATATCAGCAGTGTCGGTATTGGTACGGAGCTAGGCATTGACTACAACTATTTTGAACCATTTACGGAAAACTGGCTACAAAAAGAAGCTCGAAATATGGTTTCCTCATGAGTTGAGCGCGAAAAACATCTGAATTAACATCTGCGATGCGCTGCTGAAACGCAATCAAACCGAGCAATTTCTGAAACGTGTCATAACCGGTGATGAAAATAGACTAGTCAGTTTTTAACAATAATAGACCATTAAATCTAAAAATTCAGACTTAATTAAATTATACTTTGCTAAACTATAACATTTCGTTTATTCTTTTCAGAAACGATAACAAGAAAGTTAAAGTGTATGATTTGAGAAACGTTCGAAACGATTCGCAACATATGGTGCGATATGTATGCAATTACAATAAAAAATTTAGCAATAAAATCTCGATTGCACAAACGGAAGTGATGAAGATTCGATTGGAGTTTATTGTTACTTGATTTTTGACAGATTGTGTGCAACAGCTGTGGAGCATTTTTAAAGTACTAGTGTATTTTAAAGTACTAGTTTCTTATCCTCCACTATTTAATCATGCGTCATGAAGGCAATTTGACATTTAGAACAATGATGCTCAACTCGTTTTCTGCGGCCTATCTTAAGCTATAAGAAATTTATACAAATTTTATAAAATATATATCAAAAGTAATAAAATAAATAGTTACCGAACATATATTGTGAACACATATATTTGTGAACAGTCATTCACTAGTGATACTTAAAATGACAGTTTATTCCAACTGGCTTGCAAATGAAAACCTGGACTTAATCTTCACCATCTTTCATTGGCAGAGACAATCAAACATGCGAGATTTCCAGAAGAATTTCACAAGGATGGGCAGTATTTGGCAAGCTCCGAAACATTTTCAACAGCGAAATCCCACTGTGCCTTAAAATGAAAACTTTTGAACCCAAGAGTTGCTGAGACCCCAAATCTAACAAAAGCTTCAGCTAAAAAACTTCAAATAGCTCAAAGAGCCTTGGAGTGAATCATGTTGGGCATCACTTTAACAAACAGAATACCTAATGCAGAAATTCGCAGTAAATCCAAAGTACATAATTGACATCCTTGAAAATAACTACAATGAAATAGAGATGGGCAGGACACCTTGCCGGAATAAAAGATGGACGCTGGAATAAACGTCGTGGAGTCGAGGAAGACCACCTACTCGCTGGACTGACGACAAACGCATCGCTACGAATTGGATGCACGAAGCCCAAGACCGAACAAGATTGGAAATACTATGGAAGGCCTATTCCAGCAGTGGATCGAAACGGCTGATTGATGATGGTGATGATGATGACATCACAAGAACTATAAGAACTACGAGGGTGATTAAATTATATAATAATTACTATTTTATAAAAGAATGTCGATGAGCGAAGTTTTTTTTTTTTGCTTATTCATTCTGAATTCAACTATATAAACAAGTCATACATCCCAAAATAATTAACCTAGCCTACAGCATGCTCAAGCACAATACAAAGCATGCAGCAAATGTATCCGAAAAGTAAGATAGTACAAGATATCCAGGCTAACATCCACAAAGCAACAACTCAGGGTACTAAGATCGTCATAATGTGGATTCCATCCCACATGGGCATCGAAGGAAACGAGAAAGTGGATAATGCTGCAAAAGAAGCTACTACAGAATCGATAACTTCAATCCCATGTCCCTTGCAAGATCTGAAAAAAAAACAATTAGAAGAAAAACTAAAGAACACTGGCAGACCGTTTGGAAGAGCATACACGAAAATAAACTTAGATTACTCAAAGAAGACACGGCAAGATGGAAAACAAAATACAACAGGAAAGAAGAAAAAATATTAACAAGATTACGAATAGGCCATACGAAAATGACACACCAACATCACTTCCATAATTTGCAACAGAGTATCTGCGAAAAATGCCAAGAAAACCTTACTGTACAACACATAATAATAGATTGCCCGGAATATACAGTTGAAAGAAGAAAACATAAAGTCGCGAATACCCTAAAAGAAGCCCTTGCGGACAACACAAAAAACCTAGACAGTACCCTACAATTTCTTAGAGAAACTAATCTAATCCACAAATTATAAAAACTAACTAAATATTATGTATGTACCTTATATATTTATATGAATAAGAATGCTATTATGTAATATCTATTGGATACCTAAATGTTTTATTCTGTAATATTATTTAGATATAATTTGTTAAATATGTACATATTATGTCGGACGCTAATAGCCGAAGTAGCTGAAGCGTCCTAAAATAAAGGGATTAAAAAAAAAAAAAAAAAAACAAAAAAATTAAGAAAAATGCAATTAAAACAGATATTAGTTGATACTATAAGTAATGAAGTATTTCAAATAAATTGATAAACAAATTTGCAAAAACAGCATTTATTTCTCAGTAATATTATGTTCATGATTAGGAAGGTAGTGGCGATAAATATTTGGAATTTCTAAGAACTAACATTGACGATATTTTAAACCGTATATCCTTGAGTTGTGTACAGATTCTGGTTTAAAATCTAGAGATCCCAAATTGTCAAGATTCCGTACAAATTAATAATCCTGAAATCTTAGAAACAGTAGAAAAAAACTCAGAATTTCGGGAATGGTAGAAGAATTACCAGTGTTTTCTTCTTTAATTAAAAATAAAATTTAGTAATGGAAGTTACTAAAGCATTTTCGGGAATTGTGCATCGTTCGCAAAAAAACTTCATACAAGTTTAAATGTGCACGTAATTTTCTTTAATGATGTAGATGTAAAAACTCACTACTGGCTATAAATAAAATCAGATAATTTTTTATATTGTTTATTGTATATAAGCATGGATAGTTTTTTCAGTAGTTGTGTCTCTTAAAGGATCTGAATCAAAGAAGAACTAATTTAAGCGGTTTGGCGAAGTATCTCTACGAAGATAAAATAGTATCTTACCATTTTTTTTTTTAACATTTAGTACTACAACAAATTAAACTCTTTGCTTTTAATGTAGCTATATAAGTACCATTATAACTTTCTTATAAATCTAATCAAATAACAAATTTATTAGATTTATTAGATTATAGTAGATAGCAAGACGAAATCATTCCAGTGGAGCAGGCAGGTTTCAAAAGTGGAAGAAGTTGCGGTGAGCAAGTATTATCGCTAACTAATAATATTGACGGGCTAATATTGCCGGCTTTCAAAATGCCTTAAAACTTCAGTGGCCTTTGTAGATCTATCTTGTGCATACGGCACTGGAAAAAGGGGCTCATATATAAACTACAACGTATCTTACCATTTACAAAAGTCACCAACTTGATACATAACCGTTCACATAAATGACAAGATAAGCAACCCACGAACTCTTAAGAACGGAGTGCCGCAGGGTTCGGTACTAGCCCCGCTGCTTTTTAATTTATATATGAGCGACTTACCAAACACCACGTCTCGTCAATTTATATATGCTGATGACTTGGCCCTTGCTCATCAACATCAAAATATGGATGAAGCCGCCACAGTATTAACATCGAACCTTTCCAAACTGCACAAATACTACCAGCTGTGGCGCTTAAAACCAAATCCTGGCAAATCTGAGACATGTACGTTCCATCTAAGTAATCGACTTGCTAACTACAAACTAACAGTGATTTTTGCGGGGAGTGTACTAAAGCACAATCCACACCCTACCTACTTAGGCATTACTTTGGACCGATCACTCACGTACAAGGAACATCTCATAAAGAGTGAAAACCAGAAATAACTTAATGTAGCAGTTGTCTGGTGCCACATGGGGGACAGATGCAGAAACTCTTAGAACAGCCGCAATTGCCTTGGCGCACTCCGCAGCTGAATACTGCGCCCCAGTGTGGTATTAAAGCGCACACACAAGTAAACTGGACACGCAACTCAATCAAACCATGAGTATCGTAACAGGAACTGTCAAGTCTACCCCAACTGCTCGGCTCCCAGTTCTTGCAAACATTGCTCCCCCGGCAATCAGAAGAATAGCAGCTACTAAAAATGAACGGGACAAAGCAGTGTCAGCACTTGTCGGGACAGAGATCTTAATCTACGCCTTTGATTCCGGTCTCCAATCTGGTCCGATCATCGCCTAAAATTCCCTATAAATATAGCTACAGAGTGCAACACATCATGGGACGAATGTGAAAATATTCAAAATAAATCCTTAGTAAAAGATGCCAGTGCGCGCCTGCCTGGTCTCACGCTGCCTAGGGATTGGTGGAAGAAAATAAATCGGATAAGAACTGGTCATAGTATCATTATATAATGCATCGCTGTTCAAATGGGGGATAACGGATTCGCTTGCCTGTGTCTGTGGAGCCCTTTCACAAACAATCAGCCACATTATTGACGAGTGCCCAAACAGAATATTTCCCGGTGGTCTAGCTGCATTGAATGACGTAACTCCAGAAGCCTTGGCATGGCTCCTACAACTAGATATCAATATTTAACTTATTTTTATTTTATTTTTGTAATTCTTGCTATTATTGTATTTCAATACACTGTAAAATGATGTATTGCTTCTCATACGAAATATATATATCTACCAAGAAGAAAATAATGACAATATCTGAAGCATTGAAATCGTTCCAGAATATATAAAAAGAAACAAATTATGTCTTGTATAAACAATTAAATGTTAATTTATGATGAAATAATATAAATAAGTTCCTAAACGCCTAGATAGGAGTAGAAGGGTAGAGAAGGTAAGTTGTCCGTTTTTAAACTTCCAGCTATAGGGTACGCGCATAGTGAAAGCTGGTTGCTGATAGCTAGCTGCCAGCACTAGTGAAGGTCAGCCTGCAAGCTGGAATATGCTATGTGTTATCAACGATACCGCGCATAATAGACGCTGGTGCTGGGTTCCCAGAGCTGGCTGCCAGCACGAGCCAGCGTCAGTGACAAGCTACAACCAGCTTTCACTATATGCGTACCCGTATTGTAATGTTTCGATTGGTCTTATTACCCCTTTATAAACAGGAACTCATATTTAGTATTAAATAACGGGTGTTTTTTTTAGAGGTATAGAACTTTAAGTTGGCATTACTGTTCAAGATGGCGACCGATTTAACAGCTGTCAAGTGATTTATTCTCAGTTTGGTTTGGCAATTCATCATGAATAGACTCACGCCTGAACAACGCTTGCAAATAGTGCAATTTTATTTCGAAAATAATGGTTCTGTGCGGAATACGTATCGCGCACTACGTCCATTTTATCGTCGACAAAATCGTCCATCAGAGCAGTTAATTCGATTAACATTGGAACGTTTTCGCACCACGTTTACTCTTATTGATAACTCGCATCCCCAGAGACGCCGTACGGTGCGTACAGAAGAAGCTATTGGTACTGTAGAGCGTAGCATTGAGGAAGACCCGAATGAGTCCATCCGCCATCGAGCACAGGAATTGGATCTGTGTCCATCCACTTTATGGAAGATTTTGCGGAAGGATCTTGGTTTGCGTGCTTACAAAATCCAACTCGTGCAAGAATTGAAGCCAAACGAGCATCAAGCAAGGCGTAGATTCGTCGAATGGGCCCAAAACGAGATTGCCGTTGTTCCCGATTTTCATAAGCGAATTTTGTTTAGCGATGAAGCGCACTTCTGGTTGAATGGCTACGTCAACAAACAAAACTGCCACATTTGGAGTGAAGCTAATCCTCAAGTGTATGTCAAAACACCGTTACATCCAGAAAAACTGACTGTTTGGTGCGCTTTATGGGCTGGTGGAATCATTGGTCCGTACTTCTTCAAAAACGATGATGGCCAGAACGTTACAGTCAATGGTGATCGGTATAGAGCCATGATTACTAACTTTTTCATTCCTGAATTGAACAGCCATGATGTCCAGGAGCTGTGGTTCCAACAAGACGGCGCAACATGTCACACAGCTCGTGCCACAATCGATTTATTGAAAGACACGTTTGGTGACCGCCTAATTTCACGTTTTGGACCTGTGAATTGGCCTCCAAGATCTTGTGATTTAACACCGCTGGACTACTTTCTGTGGGGCTATGTAAAGTCATTGGTCTATGCGGATAAGCCACAAACGCTTGACCATTTGGAAGACAACATTCGCCGTGTTATTGCCGATATACGGCCACAAATGTTGGAAAAAGTCATCGAAAATTGGACGTTCAGATTGGACTACATCCGAGCCAGCCGTGGCGGTCATATGCCAGAAATCATATTTAAAATGTAATGCCACAAGATTATCTTTCGAATAAAAAAAAAAATCATGTCAATCGAATAATCCATCGTTGTTTTATTGCAATTTAAAGTTCTATACCTCTAAAAAAAACACCCTTTACTTGCGGTTGAGTATATGTGAGCATAAGCTTATAACAACGGGGAGTACAAGAAATTATCCATATGTGAAAATACCTTTTATGAAAAGTCACAGCCAATAACAGAAGAATTAAATTAAGCAATGCTATACAGTTTTATTGCAATTGTAAGACCCGTTAAAAATAATAAGCCTAACATCGAAATTTCAAAAAGCAATTACTTTGTTTCAAAGTGGCACAAAAGGTTGGTGGAAAAAATATTGTACCAATGACCATATTACGGGGTCCGTAAGATCTGTTGAAGGTACAAAGGTTCGAGTCTTTGAATTACTTCCTATGGAGATCACGTCAAAGATAAAAAGTATGTAAAAGCGTGCATACAATTGTACAACATTTAGAAAGATAAGTTTTAATAATGTCGTCGAGGGAATGTTAAAAATAGTTTTTTCAAAACAATTCAATAATGAATCAACCAGAAAGGGAGCCAATTTGAACAATAGGCAACTGTATGTTGATTATAGTTTTTATGTTTGTATGTTCATAATTCCATTAATATTAATGTAAATATAAATGGCATATAAATTATACAACGCAATTTGAAAATCAGTGGTCTACAAAAAATAAAAAAGAACATATTTTAAGACTCAATTATAAAGGCTGGTTTACTATATTCTGAACACTTGTTTATAATAAACAGAACAAAGAGACTACTATGATTTTTATGCTATGGATGTGTTATGGATCAATGTTAAACGAGTCTTAAATGGTGCACAGCGCAGGATATTTAACATGTTTCTTAATGGAATCATAAAAATCACAATATTGTCTTTGTTCTGTTTATTAGAATCAGATATTCAGAACAGTGATATCCCATTGTACTCATCCCTGTGCACGTGCTATGTTTGAATAAGTAATAACAATAATAATAATGATTAGCCTGAAACTATCCCAATCTTTGGGCAAAGGCCTCCTCCATCTGCTTCCATTGTGCCCTGTCTTAAGTGATGGGCCAGAGAACACCGGGTGTTTTAATAATGTCGTCACTCCATATTATCTTTGGCTTCCTCGTGATATCGTCAGATGTCTTGATGACCATAAAGTTGTTGTCTTCATCCACTGGTTGTCATTTAGGCGTGCTAGTTATTCTAACGATCCCCATTTCAACTTTTTGCAGCAGTCTGTAACATCTCTAACTCCAGTTTTCTTACAGATATCTCTATTTGGTATTTTATCTCGGAGCTTGTTCTTTGTATCTGTTATAAAAATTGACAATATTGTCACAATTACGATATAATTGTATGCTAATGTCCCAATTCCTTGAGCGGCCTTTAGGCGGTGTAGGTCGCGGTTGCTGACTTGCAGTTTTGGGAATTAAAGAATGTGCAGAGTGTTGCGTGTATGTTAACATAAGTTTTGAACTACTTTCTAATGTGTTGATAAACATTATTCAATTGTGCCGACTATGGTCTTAATTGCTGCCAACAATTACACAAATGAATATTGTTTCCAAAACAATTGAGGTAGGACCTGACGTCATAGTGTCCTGGTTAACAGTTATAAAATGGTCTTAGGGAATAGATTCGTCGGTAGGCAGTAATCCATTGAGTCAGTTATTTAGTAATTATTCATTCGATCATTTTTGTGAGCACGCTACCCAAGGACCAGTCCAGCTGTTCAAGTCACCAACCCGAGATGTGCCTGGAGAAGCCGGGGCAAGAACTGGACTTACATCAGCTACTAACAGACAACACCATCAGCCATTCTGACAGTTAATTGTATTGTGATAAAATTATTATTATATAATAAATTTTGTAGAAAAAATGTCCGTTCTTGAATCCACCCCGTGACAATATTTTACATGTCATTAAGTGACGCATAATCTAAATCCAAATATTATATATACACAAATCACACAAAAAAATACCTTTTATGTAATAAATACAGTTAGTCAAGGTGTTCTTTTCTGGTTCTTATCTTTTCTGTTTTTCTTTTATTCCTTGTATTTCTGTATTGACACGTGTCTAGATTTTGCTTACTGTTACATCTATAGATTAAATTTACTTGTTTTGTAAAAAAAATGTGTCAAACACTAATAATAAATTATCAAAAACTTGAAAGCCACGCACAGACTCTTATATGTAGGTCTTTGTGGCGTAGCACTTGCCATTCTCCTGGTAAGGCTAAATACGAAAATTGATTATTTATTGATATGTATTTTTGAAATGTGATTTTATTAATTTCGTAATAAAAATAAACGATGCTTTACTCACTGATATCATCTTATAATATGGCAATTGTTATCTAATTAACATAACTTGTAGCTCTTATATTTCACAATATAACAATATTGGACAAAATTAAATAAAGAACCTGTGTATTGAGTAAAAACTGGAAGGTATCAGAAATGTTGGAAACTGGCAAAATGGCGCGATATTATGCACACAGACTGATAGCAAGTAACATAACAAAACAGGAACACCACTACAAATGTTTAAAAATTAGTTATTGTATTTTTTTTAAAATCTTAAAGATTGTTGTTAAACTTTTTTGTCCTCTTGACTTATGTTGTTAGTAGAAATATAATTTCATATTAATTTGTAAAAACTTACCCTTGCAAGTAGTGTACAAAATATTCCACTATTTTAACTGAAATTTTTAGAATAAAGCCCGTTTTTTCCATCTTTAAGCCTGGAACTGAATGCACAGCGTGCTACGCCGACAGCGTGCCGTCATTTGCTACGGCGTTGCGTCAGCGCCGTTGAGAACGGCGTTGCGTTACTTTCGCCTGCACACAATGCAAACGCCGTCAAAGTAACAAGTGACATCCTATATCTGTGTTTATAGGTGCGCTTTCTTTTATTAAAATTATAATGGATGATGAAGACTTGTGTGTGATGTTATTTATGTTGTATGCAAGTTATTTATACATACAAACACTTTACCATTCAGTAAAAACTGAGATTAGGTGTTCTACGTCAACGTTCAACGGCGTCAAAAGTTGGAAGTTGACGAACATTCAGTATCAACGGCGTGAAACGCTGTTAGGACGTTGCTCATTCTGTGCACTTGCGTACGACAGCTTGATTTTAACTTTCCACTGCCAGATAGCGCCGTCCAAACGCCGTCAACGGCGCGTTCTACAGCCCGTAGAACTCGTTGTATTCTGTTCCCCACTTTAGATAAACTGCTGCATAGCTGTCTAAAGGATAGACTTATTCCATCCATTCATGGATCAGATAATATTTGTGTTTTCCATGGAATTAAGTAAAATATCTAAACTTTGAAGAACATTAAGTTGGCAAAGGTCAGAGGACTGGCAGCTAAACGTTAGAATTTAAGATTTGGTTAACTTTTGTTTAGATAGATGGCAGCAGAAACCATTTTTTTGGAAACTGTTTGGAAAACATTTAAATTATTCTTTTACAAAACGTTTGTACATTTATTATTAAAATAATCGTACCTCAGCAAGACCGAGTAAACCAGTAATATTTATTAATTGTTGATTATTAAACGTACTAATGTCAAGCTTTATTATAAAAAGAGAAATGTGGGTAAATTTCTGGAGGGGGAGATGAAGTGGAGATATTACTAAAGTTCTTGGTTCTAGGTTGCGTGGTTCTACTTTCCTGCTTTAATAACAAGTGTTGCTCCAAACAGGTTAGCGCAGCTCAATTGTTTAAAAATGTTTGTGTAGAAGCGATTGAAACTGACGACGAACTGCAATGTCAATTCACTCTCTAAGATTAACCAACAGATAAGTCAACAGATCTCATAACATGTAATTTTTAGACTACATTACGTATTAAATTTATTACTCTACTTATAAAACAACTGCGTGTAATTGCTCTTTATATAAATCAGAAATAAAAATCAATTTATAAAACATAATAGTTTAGCAAAACTATATTTCAATCTTATAAACTAAAATAGCTTTAAAACTTGTAAAAAATGAACTAAAATAGAAAATAAGCTAATATTATAAAAATTCAGTTAGATTTTTCTGTCCAATGTGGAAATAAATGGAATAACATGGTTTTAAAACCAGTTATCTGTTGTAAATATTGGATAAAATCGTTTTAATATCTTCCTGTGATCGAATTTATAGTCTTATTTAACGTACGCGGAACATAAAATTTCAATTTCCTAGTTAGATCGTTGGATAAAGTTCGTAATATCAAATAAATATGTGCAGAGAATTGAATTTTTGAAAAAGTCAACTACACAGAAATTTTGTGATCTATGAACAAAATTTCAATTACTGTTTAATAGATAAGCTATTATTTTTTTGTAATATTTAGCAAAGTTGATCGAGACAAGTATATAACAGGGTTAATAAAAAGAAATAAAGCAACTGACAATGTTACTGATAAAAAAAAAAAAAAAAAATAAATTAAAGTGATCTCTTTAAACAAAATCCCTGTACAAGCAACATACTGCTGTCAACGATTCTTTGGATGGTCTACGAGCTCCTTCAACCGGTTAAAACGGTAAATACAGAGTTCTATGGTCGTCAATAATACAATTACTGGACAAGGAAACAGAAGCACATTTTTCTCCACGACAACGTTAGGCCAAAAGTTGCTCTTGTTACTTAGCTAATCAGCCTGGAATTTAACTAACTTAACACCATCAATTTCCTGAGGTCTGTGGAGAACTCTTCAGCTAGATGGCGTTTTTGGGAAATATACATTTGATCGAAAATTTCAGTTTCTTCAAACGGAATGGCTTTATCGTAATATTTCGAAATTTAAAGATAGGAAGAAAGGGCAAGATTTTAATGATTAAATTCTATTTTATATGTTACCAGAAGTATACCCGCTGCTTCGCCATTAGTAACATGTTTAGACCAGGCCATGTCGGAATGGGTTCAAATCAGGATTGTTGCGAATCATTTTGTTAAAGACTCAATATTTTTGTTTTACTTCACCAATTTGTAAATATGTGTTTCTTAAACAGAAGTAAGGGCTTCTTTATAAATGATTCGTAGTACAATCACTAGAAGACAATTCGTATAAATACTCCAGTATATTGACTCGCCAAATACAGCTACCCATGCTAGAAGCACTCATCGCTTAAGTCGATGCCGAACGTGAAGCGTTGAATCAATTGTCATTAAGAAAAAAACTTTTATATAAAATCGAAATATCTTAAAATTTAATGGCAGATCGGGGGAATCCATTGGGATTCTTGTTATGCACACTTTCTCAAAACTAAAGTTTTCTAAAATATATAAAACGGTAAAATAATTGGCATTTACTGTTAGGCGATGGAGAGTAAGAAGTCTCCATTGTCTAAATAGTAACATAAATATATGTAAAATATTCAACAACCAATTGCATATGTGCACTTCTGTTTACACTGTGATAACTCCGTTATTATCAATATAACTTCTTAGACCTGATGGTCCAAAATATTATAATAAGAGAGTTCTGTTATTCTAGTAGTATATTTTCTGCAGATGGAAACAACTGCAGCACCACGGCACCTTGAAAGAGATGAAATTAACTAGAAGTTCGTGCGAAATGTGAATCATAATTATACCCAGCAGTAATTTATCCATCTTTGTGTATTATGCATTACCAGGTTTTATTTAGTAGTTCATTTGATACAAAGCCACAAATATTAATAAACAAAATCAATTAATATAGTAAATGAAGAAATTATTTCTTCGTGGTGGTAATATAAATAATAATTTACATTACAATATTTGAAAAACAAAGTTCTTTTACGCAGACAACCTTTTGCAGTTATAGTCGACAATAAAATATATTCGGGCTTAGTGAGCTAAAAATATCAATGATAAATAAATGCACAAACCTAAATTTTGTTCAGATTAGTGTTATAAAGTAGAAATTAATATCAAAATTCAAGTCTTTGCCAGGAACATAACCTTCAATTTTTGCCATTAGAAAGAATGAAAGAGTTAATAATTGAATCAATAAAGTATTGTTACAGTGACCAATAAACGACTTCATGGCTCTCATTCGCATGTGTCCAGCACTTTTGGATAGGTCGTATTTCAATCGCTATCTTGGTCTTATATATATATGTATATATATATCTTTTACCTTATCTTGGATGGCCTTTTGTAAATTTCTGTGCTACCGACCATAATTTCGGCAGATTACATGGACGGTCCACTAACATTTATGTTTGTCTATATCGTGTATATATCGCATCAGTCCTGTAACGAATATAGTTATTTGTCTTCC
Source organism: Liopterus haemorrhoidalis (assembly GCA_963971575.1). NCBI lineage: Eukaryota > Metazoa > Arthropoda > Insecta > Coleoptera > Dytiscidae > Liopterus > Liopterus haemorrhoidalis. Next base: position 7,696,265 of record OZ020611.1, read on the forward strand.
TGTCGACAGTACTTACTCCCAGACATAACCTTCCCACAGTACTACCTATTTACCGCATCTTTTGTTCAATTAATATCCAAAATTCACAGGTGTACGTCTATACTGCGAGTATGAACTGGTCAAACTTCGTTTTTGATGAGTAAAGTACTGAAAATTTAATTACAGATGCTAGTTTTTTATTTGATAATAATATCTATTCTCTAAGCAATTTTCGTAGCCAAAAGGTGTTTTTACAGAGTCAGCAATATATCAATTAGTTCAAGAATTAGGGACATTTTACACCAAAATGTTAATAATTTCAGGATATATATTAAAAAAATAAAATAAAAATAATGCAATCGTAAAATTTACTAGAACGTCGTTCTTGTAGTATCATACATATATTTAAAAGTTGAAAGATATTGTCACAAGACCATGATTATGGGTCAAGTAGATTAAGGTTGATGTTATTACAAACTGTGAAATATAAAATGTGTTATATATTTATTGTACGTCATCTGTTTTATATTATGGAGCGTCTACATCGAGGCAACATGGTGGAGGGCGACCGTTCGACATGTCGCATGCTACCAATGTGCAGCGGTCTGATGGGAGCCGTGCGACACACTACCACTTCTGAAAGCTACATGTTCGCCATTTTGATAGTTGATAGTTGTTATTATAGAAGTATTTGATTTTAAATTAACTAGTGTTGTAAGCGTTGCTGTATCAACAAAAATTATTTAGCAACTTAAATTTATTTAAGGTAAGTGAGTAAATATAAGTTTTGATAAAATAGAGTATGAAAAATTATGCTAAACATAATTAAGTAAGGTTATGTTTTATAGTAAAATTAAAATTTGTTATAAAATAGTATATTATAATAGTATATATTTATAAATAGTAGTTATTCAGTAAACTGACAAATCTCGCAACAATAAACAGTAGCACGCTCCCAGTGTTGGTGTAGACACTAGCTTGTCAATGCGACATGGTCTGGCGGTCTCGGTAGACTTGTCGTATGCTACCATGTTGCCTCAATGTAGACGCGCCATTAAAATACTTCTAAACGTTTTGATAAATATTATTCGTTTTTATTTTATTGGTACCAAACAATTGCCTAAACAAGTAATTTTTACAAAGCATGGAAGCAAAAGACACATATTTGGAACGGTCTAGAGTAATAGTTAAGAAGTAGTTACTAACCATGCTACCAGAGTGACCTACGCTACCAAAGTACCAGCGAACCTTGGGAGATCACCTAGATGACATGTGAGTGCGAATGATGGGCCTTCTGCCTGTGATGGAGCAACACGGATGTGGTAATTGTTCGACCAATCCCGCAGTCCAGACATATTCAGACGTCACGGGAAAGTATAGAGCTTCTCCCTTCGAGGTGCACTCATAACTGGTTAAGCGTCAAAATTCAGGGTCCACAGTTTCCGCTAGAGGGCTAATTGTTCCATCGTTGCGCGAATCAAGCCATAAATATTGCAAATGCCAGTCATTTGACTGAATTAGTCAACTGAATAAATTATTATAGAAACTACCCTCATCTGCCATCACGTGACAATGTTATTTAATAAAATAAAAATTATGCCAACAATCATCTTAAAAAATTACAAATTTGAAATATTGGCCCCCTAATTAATATAGTCTAACTAAACAGATATTTTGAAGTGGTAATAATTAACGCAGATAAAGTAAAAAATACTTTTACTTAGTGACATTGACTTTGCAAATAAAAAATCCGAGAAGTAATGTACAGTAGTAACAAATCATTTGTTTGTTTTAAACCATTCTGCATAGCATTTCGATAAACAAAATATACTTATGAATTACATTAGTCCAATTTGAGTGGGAGATAGGATTTTACTTCCTAGAGACGGAAGAGCAAAAAAATATATTACACATTAGATAATGAAAAACGAGCAAAAATTTTGCTCACATACTGCTCCTCCAAGATCAACAAACTTTTTTTGACATCTTAAACACCAATGGAAAAGGACTTTTAGTATATGTCTGTAAGCCTGACACAAGTCAATTAGTCTAGAAAATATGTTTCAGAATTCATGAACAAGAGCTTGAGATATATTTTTAAGAAATTTTGGTAAGAAACCATAACAAATTAAGATTTTTGGGACCTAACCGTTCAAGAATTCTGGTTCTAATTCGCCATCAAAAGTGGTTTTGGATTGGAATGAAATGCTTCTCCTTCAACAGCGAAATCCAAAAATTGGTAGAAATTATTGATATTATTAAATTATTATAATAGTTATTAACGTTTTATCACAACAGAAATGCAATAATACAAATAAAAATAAAATAAAATTTATAATAAAAACTTAAGTTCACAAATGTTAAAGTTTATTGATGTAGTATTATCATTATACCTTTCTTTTCCTTGACTAATTTCTTTAGTAACAAAGGCCATAAACATGAAATCACATTTTTTTAAATACATATAATATTTGATACACACCCAAAATATTAATACAAGGTGTCTCAAAAGAAATTTTATATTTATTTAGCTTACTGCGTGAACGCAACGTATCCGAAGGGCGCGGGGGTTATGTCAATCGGTAGCCTGGCTCTTGGGAATTCAGTCACTATGGAGCGTTTCTCGGGAGCAGACCGCGCGTTATGCGTGCGAGAGTTTTACAAAAACGGTGATTCGGCGACTGTAGCGCGTAGAAAATTCTGCAGTATTCGAGGTTTTCGCCACTTAAATGATGCGCCAAGCATTCCTCTCATTCGGCATTGGGTTAAAAAGTTTGAAGAGACTGGTGCAACGCTGGATAAGTCAAAATCCGGGCGACCTAGGTCATCAAGAACGGTAGAAAACGTGGAGAATGTTAATCAGTCTGTTCGTGACGACCAGAACCTTTCAATTCGGAAGCGCGCAAGTGCTTTAAATGTGGATAGATCATCATTACATCGCATTATGCACAAAGACCTAAAGCTGCACCCCTACAAAATTTAATTGGTACAAGAATTAAAGCCCCAAGATGCCAGTCAGAGGCTTAATTTCGTAAATCAGGTGATTGAGCGATTTTCAACGTTTACCAACATTTTATTTTCGGATGAAGCTCATTTTCATCTTAATGGCCACGTAAATAAGCAGAACTGCCGCTACTGGAGTGCAACGAATTCGAAACGCAAACATCAGAAACCCCTACATTCGCCTAAAGTTACCGTATGGGCTGCGATGTCGACGCGAGGAATTATCGGCCCTTACTTTTTTGAAGACGTAAGGGGGCGTGCAGTTACAGTGAATTCAGAGCGTTATGTGGAGATGTTAGACAACTTCTTGGTACCTGAACTGCAAAACTTTCCTGGCTATAACCAAAGAACATGGTTCCAACAGGACGGAACAACTTCACACACGTCCAATATGTCTCTGCCACGTGTTCGTGAAATTTTCTCAGGCAAATTGATCTCCCGGAGAGGTGACATAAATTGATCTCCACGCAGTCCAGATTTAACCCCTATGGACTTTTTCCTATGGGGTTATCTTAAATCTAAAGTTTACGCCAATAAACCGACTTCACTGGCGCATTTGAAAGAAAATATCCGTCACGAAATGGTAGCCATCCCTGAGTCCACCTGCCGAGACGTCATAAGTAATTTTACTGTTCGATTAAATGAGTGCCGAGAACGCGAGGGTCTACATTTAGACGATATTATTTTTAAGAAATAAATCCCCAAAAAGTGTATTTTAATAATTAATAAACATTTTTTCTATATACGGCTTACTTTTTTTTTAATCGATCCACTAAATATAAAATTTCTTTTGAGACACCTTATAATACTAAAAATTAGTCATGTTCGACAGTCAGTCAAATATAAACCAAGTTACTATTTAATATATTTTTGGCTTTTCACAGTTATGATGGCTATTTGTACCTATCACAGCCCATTTAATTGAACGGAATATATATTAATAGGGAAAAATAATACAATAAATAGATAAATAAATGTAAACTCATTATTCAATTAAAATATTCTAATGTACTTACAAGTTATTTTTCTACATAATTCCCTGAACACTTACTTACACCAGGTAGCTTTTTTATATCCGAATCATAAAAACAATAAGGACGTTTTCGAAGCCACTTGCACAGAGATTTTAGAATTGATAAAAAGCAAAATACGTAAATTTGCACCAAATTCTATCCTTCGATGAGTCGTGACTGTATCACTACAACTCCAAAACTAAGCGGGACAGTATGCGGTGGCGATGGAAAGATGAAGCAAGTCCAGTGAAGGTGAAAACGCGGTTGTCTGCAAGTATTCGTATCAAACTTTTTGGGATCATATAGAAATTATATACACCCACTTTCTCCATTATCAAAAGATAATAAATGCTGTAAACAATTGCGATTTTTTGGAAAAAGTAAATGCAGCATATCGTTCCAAAATCCTAAAAATTAAATAAATCCTCCGTGAAATCCTAATCTGCAGTGTCGCTTCTGCACAAAAAGGCGATGCTTCATACTACCGCCAAAACCTAAGAGGGACTGACCCAATTGCACTGTACTACCGTTGAATATTCCCTTTACAGCCTCGACTTGTCCCCATGCGATTATTATTTGCTCGCACCACTCAGGGGAACGCAAAGAGAGCAACGATTCGACAATAGCGAACAGGTAGAAGCGTTCGTGTATGAGTTGCTTCAAAAAGGTTCCACTTTTTTTCATGGCACGAGAATTCAAAAGCTGTCAATCCGGTGGCATAAGTTCTTAGATTTTAGGGAACATATGTAGAAAGAAAAATTGTATGTTCATTATAAATATTTAGAAACTTAAAAACGTGCTTTTGGAAAAGTTCGGTTTTTATTTAAATGATCATCGTAGTAAATGGAATAATAACCGTAACCGTAACATCGTAGCAGACGGATTATAATTTACAGTCAGTTATAACTCTTTCACATGGATAACTTTTACTGTTGTAGTAGATGACAAAAAGTGACAGAGTTAAGCGAGCAAAGGTTATCAATTATAAATAAATGTTAAAAGCAAAATTTTGTTCAGACCATTACAGCTACTAATAACGTAAGCCAGAACGACTACCGATACAGCAACAGTCTAAAATTGGTCGAATACTCGAATTTTCATGTAATATCTTATGTTTTTATTCATCCAATTATTTAATATATTAGTTTATGTCCATTTACGCATGCATTCAGTAAATTATCAAAATTTCATCTTAATCCTCATTTATTGGCTCTGCCATAGATCCAAGTCGTTTAAATAATATTTCTGTAGTATTTTTTGGCACTTTTTAACAAGGATAATCCTATTGTATTTTACTTAAATTCACTGGGATAGTTTGCTGAAATATTTAAAACATTTCAATTTTAAAGACTTATTTGAATCGCTTTCACTGCGTGTTACCTATATAATGCTATGGCAGATGATATGACAAAAAGGTATACCGTACGCATTTAACGCGATAACCAAAAATATTTGTGACTGAAAGTGGAAATGTGACGATTTATAAAATCCACTTAATTATTTTTACAAGGGCTAGCCATTTCTTTATAAACCAATTACCTGCTCTGTATTAAATAATGAACAGTCTATCAAACTACGTTATAAACTGTATAAAAAAGTTATTTACAACCTGTCACTATTCTGTTTGCATATAAATATCTATCATTCTCAATTTATGAGCATTTAGGAAAAATCTATAGTTAGAATATTATATTTTGAGATAAATTTTGTTTAGAACTGCAGTCGCCTAATTGTAGTTCGCCGACCCCTAGTTGTCCACGATAGTCCACCAAAATATCCTACTCTTCTAGGTGTAGACAAAAGTATGTGACAGCTCAAAACTGTTTTAAACACCATATGACCAATTTTGGTGTAGTATAAAAGAGGTTCAGTGACAAATTATTTTAGAATTGCTGGTCTAGATTAATGTTACTCAACTGCCAGTACACAGAAAATCTACCCGGCCCGCCAAATCTATGCACTCGACAACAAAAATAAATAAAAAATGGAATTCTTATAAATATAATTTAAAAGTTGAAAAAGTATTTAACCGTTTAAATAGGTATATAATATGTACCGGGAGGTCTTACAATGTTTCTATAACAATTCTACACATTTTTTTTTATTTTTTATTTCCAACTAAGGTAGTTAAATTTTTTAGGCGCACAGAGCAACAAAGGCATTTTGCGTCTGTTTCTAACTAAACAATAAATACAGCCCGCTTGAACGAAGACGATATCGCTGGTGACCAAAAGCAAAAACGGCTGACATAAAGCAGTTTTTTACCTCTCCTTTAAATTTCTATTTATGCAGAGAGGAAGTATTGCCAGGTCACCCGCACTATATAGTTCTATCGCATATTAAGTAAAGATATTTTAACACAAATAACTCATTGTTTAAATAAAATATTAGGCAATTGTTACACATCTTGGGGATTTTTAAATTCTTTCAAATATTTTATTGTGTAACAAAATTAAATTGTGTCCCGTAGACGTTGTACGAGCTTAGTCGTTACATAAAAACGGCTGCAGTATACGAATATCGCAGAAATTTTGGATGTAGCTAAAAACTATTAATTATGCTATATAACGTTATCAGCTAACTTGCTCTTACACAAGGAAATCTGGTTGAAACCATCCACGAGCCACAAGCGCTAGAGAGAACTGATTCCTTAACCTGTTCTACACGATCGTGACTTGGGCCCAATTTTTCTCGCTGTGGGTCTCGCAGAAGATTGAAATTTTGATAATTTCACCAGTATCTGTATAAAGAAAGTAACAAGGATTTATATACAGAAGATAAGTAACTTGTCCAGCTTTGCCAATATATCTTATAGTTGCAAGACTTCGGTTCTCTAGTAAGCTTTTGGACTGACTACCAACACATTGCGCACAAATAAGTCGCGGTTAGTAGTATAACTACGTCATAACTGTGACACTTTGACCTTGAGTAGCGTGGTTGGCTTCGTTCATCTGAGAAGTGTCGATTTTCGCTGAATTTGTCCAGTTTCTTACAATATCGCTTTTATATACCTCTTCAGATCAAGTCTCCAATAGTCACATCTTTTAACATCTGGTTTCAGCGAAAATCGACACGTCTCAGATGAACGAAGCCAACCACACTACTCAAGGTCAAAGTGTCACAGTTATGACGTAGTTATACTACTGCGGTTGTATATAAAATCACCAGATGCCTTCAGAATTTATATTCTCGCCCATAGTTACTATTTCATCAGCTTTTAAAGTATAACCGTAAGATTTTTTTGTCGTATTGAGTGTATATTATGTTGATATTTTTTTTGTAAAACAATTTACGGCTAAAACTTGTATGTTACAAGTACTAATAACTAAATAGTTATTTATGTATTAAGAGAGAATAACGACGTATTGCCGTTTTGCATAAAAGATTTTTTCGTCGGCCACTTTCGTAAGTCAGTAAAACAACAACATTATTTATCATTTACTTAAGTAATTACCCTTTTTCTTCCAAAAAATGAAACAATTAGTGCTTGCATCTAATGGTAAGATGTAAGTAGTCTGAATTTTATTACTGCGTTCTATTGCAAGAGAAAATAATAATTAGTTTAATAACAATTAAAAATTATCAAATTTAATCCAATTTCAAAATTAAAAATAATGTTAAATAACGACAATGAATTTTCCTGTTCACCACAAATACTATTCAGAGATGAGCGAAACATTGATTTTCAAAAAAGGCGTAAATAGCTATCATTGCTGTGCGTCAATCATTTTAACTAACTGATTTTTAAACAACGCCGTCATCAGAGATAGTTCTTTTACAATCACGGTGATTTTAAACGGTGACCCTGATCACTGTTTAGAATTTGAAAAAATTTAATTCCAAATATCTTAAAACATAAGTTAGTTAAAACTTTTGGCGCACAACAACGATGGCTTTTTGCATCTAATAGCCCATCTAAATGACAAGAGTATATATTAAAAATAATAAATTAAATAATAAATAAATTCTTATTTAATTATATGTTATATAAATTAAAAAATTGTGTGCCGTTATCGACAGCTAAATTAGTTTATAATGCATACATTAAATCTGTTACGGGATAATTCTTTGGGGACAGTCCACCAACAGGAAGAGAATTTTTGTATTACAAAAAAGGTCAATAAGAATCCTTTGAGGTGTCGCAAGACGCACCTCGTGTAAACAACTATTTAAAGATCTGAAAATTTTAACGTTTGTTTGTTTACATATTCTTGAAATGCTTATGTATGTCAAAGATGCTAACTTATTAAAAAATAGTGCCATACATAGATTCAATACTAGAGAAAAAAATAATATACGTCTGCCGCGTTTGCATAATAAACTGTCCAAAACACATCCAAATTACATGGGTGCCAAATTATTCAACAAATTACCGTTATCGGTGCGAGAGCTGAACATAAAAAATTTTAAAACTTGTTTTCGTAATTTATTAATTAATAAGGCCTATTATAATCTAGAAAAATACATGAATGATGATCGAAGAGACATGTCTTTATCATCTTATATGTTTTTGTGTATATTATTGTTACATTTTTTAATTGACTATGTATATGTACTTTCATGTATTTTTTTAATGAAATATATTATTATTATTATTATATACAAACTCAATAAAAGAAATCTCGCACGGAAAAACAAATAAATATGATAAAAGTCTGTTCCAAAATTGAACAGACGCAGGGTGATGGTAACTGGTTGATGTTAAAACATACAAATAATAAATAAATAATAGGTTCCCAACACCTAGATAGGCGTATAAGGGGCAGTAAGTTCTCCGTTAAAACATAAATATCACAAATTTAGAATCCCACCGAAATTCTTGTTTTTGATCCTGATTGCATCCACTCTGTTAGAAGCTTTCACGAGTCGCCATTGGTTTCATTGAAGGCTGCTAAAAAAACCACAACTGCTTAGCAGCCAAATGCTCGTGTATTTCATTTATTTAATTTAGGTCTGGATAGAATTTAAGCAATAAATGTCTTTGCTTTGAGTTGAATTTATTCAAACATTATGTACAACACGTAGTTTATCCTAACTTCGTAATTTCCTCACAATAAAAAGCACAATCTAAATCTATGTCCTTAAAATGTAGAGATAAACTTTTAAATGCATTATTTTTGCAATATTAATAAAGATATAATGTTATTAAGTAGTAAAATCAGTAATATTTACCGAAATAGTTTAATCATTGAAATATTTAACATGTGGATAGGCTTGAAATCCTGAGCTTTTAAAGTGACCAAAGGTTTTCGTGTTTAGACTTGAAGTTAGTGGAAAATAGCGGTTCAGCGGTTTACCGAACTCACTCAATAGCTCTCAAAAGTGGCTAACCACTCCTTCCTTTATAAACTGATTTTCTGATGTGTATTAGCAGAAACTAGAGAGTTCTCTGTTAGTTCTTTCTACCTACAACACAGAAAATAAATCTTTTGTTTTAATTTAATCTAAATCAAGGGCGAATATTTTGTAAGAATTTCAGGCAGATCAGTATTAAATTTAAATTAGGCATAACAAATGTGAATGTTTTACTTGCTTTAATCTTGTTAAATTCCTATTAAACACTACTGTAGTTGCAGCCCAATGTATTCATTAATGCGTTGATATGTCGTACGAATCAAATAATTGAAATATCCAAACAATAAAGTATTCTATTGTATATGGCATTTGTAGATTTTGGGAAGGCGTTTTACAGTTTAGAACACCACAGCATTTTGAAATCCCTGAGACGGTGTCGACCAACAATATATAAAAATTATAAATATATATACAGTCTAAAAACCGCAAAAAAAGCTTTGGGGAAGTCAGGAAAAATATTCAGTATCAAAAGATGGGAAAGCAGGGAGAACGCTTTCACCCACACTATTTAACTTTGTGTCAACAAAATGGAATCGGAAAATATTGGCCTTCGAATAAATAAAAAACACCTGTCAAACGTGAGATTTGCTGACGACATTGTTCTGTTCGTGACAAGTAAATGACTCAAAAAATGCTGCAAGAACTACAGAAAAATTGTGAGAAAGTAGGTTTGTCCATAAGCAGCAACAAAACAAGAATAATGACCAATGAAATAAAAGCAGAAAGTTTTGGTCTTGGCCATAAAGAGATGGAATGTGTACACCAATACATTTACCTTGGCAAACTTTTATCTTTAAAAAAACACTTAGAGGAGAAAGTAAACAAACTAAAGTGTTTAAATGTCGTTTTAATATAAAGAGTTCAACAATCGCGTACCACCAATCCTATCGCCACGAAGATTCACGAAACCATCTATGAAACCATTAATCTGGGCAATAAAATCATTCTCATGTGGGTACCTTGGCTTATCGGAATAGAAGGAAACAACGAAACTGACCAGCTAGCAACAGAAGCCGTAAACGGGGAACTAGTGGATATATTTATACCAAGCTACGATTTGATGAACTTCATCCGCAGAAAAATGGAAGAAAAATAAATCCAAAGAATAAAAGGTACTGTTGTCGCATTTGAAATTTTAAACTTAATTTTGTTTTTTTTTTTTTTGTTTCATGTTAGTTTATTTAAAAAATATCTTTGTTTAGATTCAATGTTTTCGTTATAGTTAAAATGCAGACGTTGTAATTTACTATCACGCCTCGTAGCTATCAACAGTATAGTAGCCCTCTTTATTACTTCAATTTATGATTTTTTAGAAACGTTGCATTTTTTATATAGCATTTTATATATTTTGACATAGTATTAAGACGTATTCTTACACTTCAATATTACGTGTGTATCACGTCAGTTCGGTTGTACTAAACCTCTTATCATATAAACTCTCGAAGTAATTATATATTATTACATTATTAAATATAAATATATCTAGTGATTTTATCACATATCAAATGTCTGTGTGTGCTCCTCAATTGCGAATATTCTGTTGGTGTCATCCTCAAGTTTCCTCAACATCTGGGTACCCAGAAGACAGCTATCCACGAGAACCAAGGTTAGTAATGTTTGTTTATTGAATAATCACATAAGACACTTTAGTCAAAATTCCGTCGAGTCCACGATATTACATTATAGCTCTGTATGGTGTGCTAAAAATTCCATATCAGTTAGCGGTTTGCTTAGAGCAACTACAACTGTCAAACAATGGAACAGTCGTACAATTAGAAGGGAACAACTAATTTTGACAAGTTTGAGCCTTGGTCATACAGTGTACACCCATAAGCACATCTTTGAGAGAACCGACCCACCACTATGCAGTATATGTAATACACGATTAACCTTGGAACACATCCTCCTTGAGTGTGATAAGTACCAAAAACAAAGAAACTGCCAGCCAAATACAGTCAAGGACCTGCTAGCCAACAACACGAACACAAAACCCTGGGTTATTCAAATCTTGAAGGACATATATATTGCATTGAAAATATAACTACTTAACTTAAATTAATGCACTAGCACTAGCATTAAACAGCATTAAACACTAGCCACCACATTGCTAAAACTTATGTGCACTCAAAAACTATATGTAATATAATATGTTATATTAATAAACATATATATTCTATGTATCTGGTCGCTAATTTATTTATTTATTTAAGATGGCGGCGTTGTAAACGGGACAAACCCAACACTACAACGACATAATTTACAAATTGTTACATTAAATTATAAAAAACTGAGATGCTAAAGCAACCATTAATGACAGTTATATTATTAAAAATTTAGTAAGAAATCACGATTTCTCTGATAGTGGGTTCGTCACAGAAATGCATCGTGCTGAAAAATCACAGAAATGCATTTATTCCTCCGTAGCTGGTTTGAAAAAAGAAAGATGTCACAACATTCGTTACGCATTAATTTTCAGAGCTGTGTACGCTATCAATAAACGTTAAAACAGTCTACTACATTTATCCATAACGTACAATTATTGTTTCTTCTCGAGAATTTCTCGATAAAAATTTATTTTTCATTTCTCAATAAATGTAAAATATTCTCGACGCCACGTTAAACGCATTGTGATTTTACAAAACTATTTTAAAAAAATATAATGTTTAGTGAGTCACTAAATATAATATAATTTTGATAAAATTTGGCTTATGTCTCCCGCAACGCAACTGTGGCAACAGATAAGAAGCGATTTATAATATTTATTTAATTAGCATTGTTACAATATTTTATTTTAATTTAGTGAATTATTTATTATAATCAATTGCATTCCATTTTTGTTCAGTTTAAAACTGTAATGTAAAATATTAGCTACAAATTAAATAAAATAATTATTACTATTATTATCAATTTCTTGAAAATTTTTCTATACATATGAATTTTCAATTAATATGCAATTACGCGCCGTTTTTTATAATAATTTTTTAAGCCCCGATGTCCATTTGTTCTAATGTTATTTAAATGAATACTTTAAAGTTGATTATAATTTTAACATGTCTTTATCCTCTACAATATTTTCAACATTAAAAAAAATATATATTCTAATAATTATTTTTCACGAGAGCTCTCGAGAAAATAAGTATAATTTTGAAACACAGCGTACAACGTACAGTCGGACTAATTTTACAGTTGTGAATGCAGTTTTACAGAAAAAATTAACATACATCTGAAGGTGGAAAGAACATACATACGTAAACCCGCAAATTTTAATTAGTGATAATCTAATTTAAATATTCATCACATTTGAGTGCCAACCATCTTCTTTCCAGAGGACAGTTCTCCTTTTACCCTTGATGCCTTCCCGTTCTATTTAAAGTCTATTTGCCCTCCTTATCTTATTCATCACGATAAAAGACTGAGAAGAAATACAAATTTAATCCATAATTATATAAATTTGAATTTCAGTTGCACCGATGTGATTTTTGTTTATTTACTATTAATTATATATATAATTATTTATTTATTGATTGTATTTATATTATTTACATTTATCGTTTTATAACTGAATAGTTTTTAACATTTGTTAATAAAAATATGCATTGGAATTTTAATTATAATACTGATGCAAGATTTTTAAATCATTAGCTATACTTGTTATATTTGCTTTGCTTGCATTGAATAGTAAAATTAGTATAAAATAATTCTGTAAAAGTAGTAATAACTTAAAATTTAAGTTTAAAGTTGTTTGTTGATAGAAATATAAGTGGGTAACATATATAAGGGGATTTGTCACAAAAAATTCAAAATTGAGATATTGATATTAATATCTTCCTTTTTGTTCAATGTATATAATCATTAAATTAATCTAAAACGTGTTTTATATCATCTTTTTTGACTACAGTATCAATATGTACATCAAGTATTAACTTGCTGTCCAGAATGACACCAAGATCTCTAATATTGTCAACAGTGCTAATAGCTGTACCCCCTATATAGTAATTGACATCAAAAAAACGATTCCTTCGATTCCTTCCAAATGTAATCTAATGAAATTTTTTTAGGTTTAAAGTTAAATTATTATCTATACAATATTGATAGAGACTGAGTCTATCGATATTCTCATAATTGCATTATTGCACTATTGCGTTATTACATAATTGCATAGCTGCATTTTCATAATTAGGTAATATTTGTCATGACGAATGAATATCGGAACTAGGTCTATCGGAGGTATAAGTAAATAGCTGTCGTACAGAAACCTGGCAGAGGAATATAGCCAACTTCTCTACAACGTTCCATTCAACTACGGTGACGACCACGAGTCCGACTACATTACGACTATTTTACGGGTAGACTAAGCAGCAGTCTCCATGTGAGCGAAGGAATCATAACCAGGTTCCTCGACTCCCTGATGAAAAACCCTCACCAGGAGAAAAATTCTAGACAATCCCGGTTAGCACGGGGTTAACGGGAGTCTTCCCCCAGCTCTCAGAGAAATATCCATAAAATAATGTTGTAACTGATAAATCTTAAATAAAATATTTTAAAACAAGGAGTTGCTTTTCCATCAAACCACACACGTGGCAATTTCATAACAATAACACAACCTAACTTATTTTATAAATACAAGTAGCGGTACGATTGTTTATATATTTTATAATAACAAGCCTCTAAATTCATCCTGTACTGTTCTACTAATTGAATAAATATTTTGCATTACTATTACGAAAATCAATCTGTTAAAATAACTGATATAATGAAATAACCATATAACTTATTTGGTTCGGAAACTTCTTTAGCAATACTTTCCCAAGCTAATCTAAGTTCATTCGTATTGCTGTATTTCGCAAAAGAATAATCATATAAATATCTTATCTTCTCAATGAGAGAATCAAAATTAATATTAAAACTGTGGTCATCGTAATATTACAAAATTACACGTAAATGACTGTGATAAAAATGAAGCATGCATTAATTTGTACACATGAAACAATTTATAAGTTACACAAATATGACGATGATAGCAATTTGTTCAGTTAGTGCTGTATAATTTCGTTGTGTTGGTTTTAAACATATGACGCGTCATTTGGAGGTTACTTGTCATATTAGCCATATCATATGTAATATCAGTCTGATGAGCGCTCCATCTAAGATCCTATGAAACAAATCATTCACTCAACCTATCAAGAAGATATCAAAAACAAAATTCCAAGCTAATTTATTGTCAAAATAGGGTGGCAGGATTCAAAAACGCCTTATACAGAGTGGCGCGCGGTACCCGCATGTATTTGAAGACGGCATTGCTCCCTTCCTAACGGTCCTAGAAGGTTGAAGAAGGGGGGGGGGGTTCGAAAGAGGGGTATGGGAAGTTTATGTTCCACGCGGTTTCAGTCGCCATAATGGAGTGGTCTGTTGAACAACGTGATTTTTGTGTGCAGACCTATTTTTTGAACGCCCGCTCGATCGTCTGCGTGCAGCGTGCCTTCCGTCGAAATCAAATTCTTGCGTGGGTTAAAGCATTCCAGGATAATTGGAATCATCGGCCCTTACTTTCTTGAAGAAAATGATCGAGCGGCTACAGTCACTTCTGCACGTTACGTTACCTGACCATGATCCAGGATTTTTTCTTGCCTGAATTGGAAGGGATGGAGCTAGAAGACGTCTGTTTTAAGCAGGACGGAGCCACGGCCCACACAGCAAGTGTTTGCATGGACTTTTGCGAGACTGATTCCACGAACGCCTCATCTCCCTAAGGAGCGATTTGAACTGGCCAACGCGCTCTCCTGATTTGGCCCCTTTTTTCATTTTTCATAATTCATTCGTGCGCAAATCGCATTCTATACAATTCTTTCAAATACCAGTTTTCAATAAATAAATATTTTGACCAAATAAATACAATGTAAATATTAATGCGCGCGCAGCCAGTACGGGAATAAAAATTCTCGCACCGGTGTACATGCGCGTTGGTCCGAATTTATTCAGTCGGGCACACTGCACATGAGCATAACTGCGAATTTATTCATTCCTACACCGCATTCGCATGCATGATTGTAACCTGTCAAATTAAGTTAATTTCCAGTCAACTAACCATATCGAAATCAAACAATTCTATAACAGTGATAAGAAAAATATATTCCAAATTAACATTCCAAGTAATGATTTCCTAAATAAATTGAGAGACACATACCGAACAAGTACTAACAGGAATTTTCTGTTCAAAAAGTAATTCAGCAGTGAGCAAAAGATATAAAATGTAAGTTAAGAGATTTATTTGAAGCCAGGTTAGGTTAGCTTGTCACAGTTTCAATCAAGAAGTGCAATGTATTAGCTGCATCCCCGAGACTGTTAATACAATTTCAGATAGTACTGCGGTAGTGTGCAGTGTTTAATACTGTCTGAATCGTCGATTTTTATTTTCAATTAAATGAGATATTGTGAAAAACATTTTTCTGTAACGCTTCTCAGGATATTAAGTTTAATAGAAATTTTTGGTTTAAGGGATTTGGTTTGTAGCTTTTGTTAAAATTGTGTTGTTTTATGAGATTTGGTAACACTTTAAAAATTCTGATACCGGAAATAACAACACTTTGTTTATGCGGTACAGAAAATATCTGATCATATGCAAATGCTGATCAGTTATTTATAACATTTTAGTATGTAATTAACAGGCATTCTACAAAATTAAAGCAATTTACGAAGTCATTTTATTAAGTAATGGCAAATAATTTATTTCTTAAAACAAGAACTACTATTTTCATATTCCCGTTAATGTCTAGGCTTCGACGCCAATAATATGGGAAATATTTTTTATTTTACCAAGCGTTGTTTTAAATCTAGTGACAAGTCGTAGTTAATTAATAGTTTTAAAGTTTCTCTTAAGTACTTTTTTTTAAGTTTTAAAGTAGTCTTAAATAATTCTCTTATGATTTCAAATAATGTTCTCGGTTGTTCGATTTTGGCCTTTTTCTTTTTAAAATTTTCAACAAACAAAAATAATTTTTATATGTTCAGTTTCTACGATGAGGTTAAAAATCGACCTATATGTAATTTTTGTTCTAAACGTAAATGAAGAACTACAGCAAAGAAGTTTTATTTATTTATTTTACATTTTAAGAACACAAACAGGACGAACCCATAGCAGTATTCAACGATTTTATTTTTGACTTGAAAAAATTTAACATTTATTTATAACTACAAGGTGTCTCAAAAGAAATTTTATATTTAGTGGATCGATTAAAAAAAAAGTAAGCCGTATATAGAAAAAATGTTTATTAATTATTAAAATACACTTTTTGGGGATTTATTTCTTAAAAATAATATCGTCTAAATGTAGACCCTCGCGTTCTCGGCACTCATTTAATCGAACAGTAAAATTACTTATGACGTCTCGGCAGGTGGACTCAAGGATGGCTGCCATTTCGTGACGGATATTTTCTTTCAAATGCGCTAGTGAAGTCGGTTTATTGGCGTAAACTTTAGATTTAAGATAACCCCATTGGAAAAAGTCCATAGGGGTTAAATCTGGACTGCGTGGAGGCCAATTTATGTTACCTCTCCGGGAGATCACGAGATTTACGAAATTAAGCCTCTGACTGGCATCTTGGGGCTTTAATTCTTGCACCAATTGAATTTTGTAGGGTGCAGCTTTAGGTCTTTGTGCATAATGCGATGTAATGATGATCTATGCACATTTAAAGCACTTGCGCGCTTCCGAATTGAAAGGTTCGGGTCGTCACGAACAGACTGATTAACATTCTCCACGTTTTCTACCGTTCTTGATGACCTAGGTCGCCCGGATTTTGATTTATCCAGCGTTGTACTAGTCTCTTCAAACTTTTTAACCCAATGTCGAATGAGAGGAATGCTTGGCGCATCATTTAAGTGGCGAAAACCTCGAATACTGCAGAATTTTCTACGCGCTACAGTCGCCGAATCACCGTTTTTGTAAAACTCTCGCACGCATAACGCGCGGTCTGCTCCCGAGAAACGCTTCATAGCGACTGAATTCCCAAGAGCCAGGCTACCGATTGACATAACCCCCGCGCCCCTCGGATACGTCGCATTCACGCAGTAAGCTAAATAAATATAAAATTTCTTTTGAGACACCTTGTATTATATATTATGATATGGCATTTGTCACAGTTTAGCTGAACTTTATTATCTTGACAATAATTGGTGAAGCTAGACAACTCAGACTGAAGGAGGGACCAGCAGGAGAAGAACCCTAGCAGAGACTAAGGGTTCTGATGCTTCTAAAAATTCTTAAATCGTTAGCAAATAGTAGAAAACTACTATATTTAAATACTTTTTTAACGTCGTTTATAAAAAGCAAAAAGAGCAAAAGCCCAAGATGGAATGCCTGCGGAACTCCAGAGGACATTTTGACAAATATATTCGTCAAATATTCAAAATATATTCATTATAGTTGGTTTGTTATCTAATGCCTTACACAATAACAACTTGACTGTATCAATGCTGTCAGTTTTATTAACGACGGCGTCCAAGCATGTTTGAGTCTCACGCAGTTTATTTATTAAATTTCTTTTTAATGAAAGTGTAAAAGTGATTCACCAAAGACTAAAAATAATTTGAAGAAAAGTGTTTATTCATCTTAACAGTCTTAGATTGGTGACTGTGTCTAATACTGTCAGTTTTATTAACGATGGCGACCAAACATGTTTCAAATTTGGTTGCCCGCAGTTTATTTATTAAATTTCTTTTAAATGAAGGCGTAAAAGTGAGATTTATCAAAGACTAAAAATAATTTGAAGAAAAGTGTTTATCACTCTGAACAGTCTTAGTTTGGTGACTGTATCAATACTGTCACTATTACTATCGATGTAGTCAAACGAAGTTTCAAATTCAGTTGCAGAACGTGTATTTATTAAACTCCTTTTTAACGAAGACGTGAAAGCGACTGAGATTCATCAGAGACTTCAAAAAACGTGTTCAAAAATAGTGTTTACCCTCAAAAGAGTCTTAGATTGGTGTCTGTATCAATACTGCCAATTTTATTAATGATGACATCCAACGAAGTTTCAAATTTAGTTGTACAAAGTGTATTTATTTAATTTTATAACGATATAAAAGCGAATGAGATTCACCAGAGACTTCAAAAACAGTCTGAAGAAGAGTGTTTATCACTCACAATAGTCTTAGGTTGGTGACTGTATCAGTCCTGTCAATTTTATAACAAAGCCGTTCAACGATATTTAAAATTTAATTACATAAAGTGTAATTATTAAATTTCTTTTCAATTGTTATGTTAAAGCCACTAGGAATCATCAGACTTAAAAACAATACTAAGAGAGTTTATCACTCATAACAATTTCTTCTAATGTGCAATGCCTGTCTAGAGTTTCTGAATCCTGGGAAGATTAAAAAAATTGACCAGCTCCTCTGGAGCGTAAGCGAATATCTGTGAAGGAAATACCTGGGATTTTAAACATAAGAAACATTTTCGGAGGCAAACCATTTGACTCTAATGAGGAAGTGATGGTACAAAATTGGCTACTTTGTTAAGAAAAAGATTTTTTATCGGTGGGAATACGGAAGCTACTGGAGAGATGGAACAAGTGTATTGTTACCTTAAAAGAGGATTGTTATTTAGAAAAATTATGTATATACGAGGGCATATTGAAAACTAATGCCTTCATGGCTATAACTTTATTAGTAATTAATATATGGTTTACATATAAATGTGAAATAATAGTATAAACTGTCCTCTACGCAGTGATATATTCACTTTTCCACATAATCGCCATTGACAGTAATACATTTACGCCAACGTGGTACGAGTTTTCAAATCCATCACGGAAAAATTCTGAAGACCTCCCACGGCACCATTTTCGCACCTCCGCTATCACCTCTGCATCCGAAGAGAAACGCTTGCCCTTGAGATGTTCCTTAAGCTTTGGAAACAGGAAAAACACAAGGCGCAAGATGTGGGCTGTAAGGTGGCAGACACTGGGTGCCCAATCATTGACATCCGTTTCAGCAGGACTTGCGTCTTTCACAGTCCTTACCCACCTCCTAACAGTACTCACATAAACACACGCTTTACGGTAGACAGCACTTAACCTTCGGTGGATAGCAATTGGTGCTACACCCTCCGCAGTAAGAAATTCAATGACAGCTCCTTGTTTTAACCGCACATCCATGCCGGCCGCCATGTTTAGAACTGTCATGCGCAAACGCGATGTTGCTGTGAATCTCCGCTAAGAGGACTTATGTACAGATATTTAAGGTAAATGGCAAACCACTTTTGACACGGTCTGACCCGTCATTATAAAAGTTATGGCCATGGAGGCATTAGTTTTCAATATGCCCTCGTATAATATTAATTCATAATTTCATAAGTATTCATATATACGTTGTCAAGTATTAATTTTTCTTACTTTAATGAAATTTGTTTTCTTAATATAAATCTTTGAGGCGTTAAGCTGAGATTTAATTTAAATACGCGCGCATGGACCTATGGCATTGTGTGCACACTTGTTGGTAGCACTGAGAATTTGTTGTAGAAACGCACAGTTGCTATCCTCCATCTTTTGGGAAAACAGACATTAACCTAGAATTTGGAAAGAATTTAAAAAATAAGAAATAAACAGTAAAGAAAAAGTAATAAACCGCTGTAATATTTGCTTCGAATTGATTACTTCGTTTTAAAATAAATAAAATTTAAAAAATTTTAATAAATATCCAGGCCATATTTTTCAAGCTAGCAGACAAAAGTACATAACTAAATTTATATAATTTTACAGTGGACAATTTGTAGTTGACTTTACTTATGTTATGGCGCTAGAAAAATTTGGTATTTGATGTGGTTTGAACAGTAATTTGTACATGAACAAGTAAGTTGTTTATGAACAAGATGTATGTTTGGACAACGCACATAGCCGCTTCACGGGAAACCCCTTCATAGCTTCTACGCCACTGCATTTGCTAGTTGACCGGTTGGATTTCGTTTCGAATCTTGTCGGCTCGTCACTAGCAAATGCATTTCAACAGTAATAATTCAACATTTGTACAACAAACACTTCTCTCTACAAACCGTACAGTTTTTGCCACAGTTTTTCTCTAAAAAATTGCGTTTCTACACACACCCCTCGAGGACAGTGTACATCAGGTCGCCAGCACCACTTCTCCACTTGGTTCTTACACCGATCCAGCACTAAAAGATAAGTATTTATATATATTCTCACATATTCTAATTACTTATATTTTTAGTTGCTATTTTACATCGACGGGCCACGTGGTATTACGTAGCGCTATCACAAGTAGCCCTAACATTTATTGTAGCACCTCAGCACGCCCTTTGGTAGCTGAGTACTACAGTATTCATCATCATCTTCACCTGTATGAGAGCAATACTGTGTTTTGCAACATTTTTAGGTACTCTAAATACAACGGATCAAGGACCTACTACTGCACTTTGCTGCTTTGCTTCCGCTTGAGCTACTTTCCAATTGCACCTGCTTGGCTTGGAACCTAAAATACGCTTGAATGGTATCTGCTTCATATAACAGTTGCACCCACAGTGAGTAAGATTGACACATACAACATCAATGTACATGGACGTTCAGCTGCAAGTCTGGTAAGGTAGCACATTTTACTTAGCCACTTAGCTTTAGCGCTCCTTGCACGCTGCCGTCCAGGCAGTCCTACTCAGTAGGGACTCTCCTTGAGCACTTTCACTGCGCGCTGGTAACTGCACGTTACGCCCCTACCCTCTCTCTCTCCCTCGTTAGGGACTCAAGAGGACGTCTTTCGCATAGGGATCCTCCTTAAAATATTTTGTGTGGGCCTCAATGGGAACCTATCGCTCCCAAGGCTAACGTATCCCTTTGTGTAAAGACTGGCGTACATACCGCGTCAGTTAAGAGTCCAGAATACCTCACCTTCCCGTTATAGTTGCTCTTTACCCCATCATCTACTACCAGCCCGCGTTAATATTCAATCCACTATCGCTCTGTGTCTAGCGAACCCAAATCCATAAATATCTTTCCACATTTTTTTACTTATGTCCTTGTTCTTTTGTCTGCCAGTCTAGGATTTTATCCCTATTTTATTTATTTAGTTGAATTTCAAGGTAAGTGGTATTGTTCGTAATCAGAATTGTCATATGCATTATTAATAAATATTCTTGACAGAGGAGTCCCTGTATTCTCGTTAAAACATTAAATTAATAGTGAAATAAAACACACGGTTGAAATTAGTTTGTAATTTGAACTTCTGTAGATGGCGTTGCTGCCGATATATGTATAAAGTATCAATAAACATATATTTGTGAAACTTACCGAATGTTTAATTTAACTATTAATTTAATAAATGCCATTAACTTTGATGCATCGGTCTTTTTCTCTCTAAAGCTTCCTTAAATATGACAGTATAAATATTGAATAATATCGTAGATAAATGGACTCTTGTGGAACACCTCGCAGTATATGAGTCTCTTTTAAATCAGTATCCTTGACAAAATGTAGATGGTGTAAACGTCCTCAGTTGAAGTTAAAAATGAGATTGATCTTTAATTTTATAAAACCAGTTTCTTTTCAGTGGTACGTTGAAAAGCTTGGCATGTATTTGTTCAGCTAGACCAGCAGTTCCCATCCTTTTTTCTTTCACACACCCCTTGATTAGACTTTTCATTTATGAGTACCCCCTATCTTCAATACCCGCACCCATCCTTTAATTTTTTATTTATTTATTTTTTTAAAATTTTTTATATTAGGTTACATTATGAAAGTTATATGCTTTTATTATTATTATTTTTATTTTTATATTAGCGAAGATCAAAACAAATAAAAACAGCGTTAATACAATTTTTACCCACACTAACTGATGTTGAAAGAATAATAATTATTCGCCAAATTTTAAATAGCAATTATTCATCATGATATGAGAGTCTTCTTTCATTAGGGCTTGTTTCATGGATCCGAGTTTTTTAAAATCAAGTTCAAATGAAGACAAATATAACCTGAAATCAGGAGCTGCGTCAAGCTTATTGCGATATTTATTCTTAATGTACGCATAAGACGAGAAGGCTCTTTCGACTAGCTCTGTATTCGTGAAAAGTATAAATATTTTATTGCTTTGTTACTTGTTTCTTGGTCCTCTTCTTTCACTACTGCCCAGAAGCCAATGAGAATTATTTTTTTGAAATCAGATTCAAAAGAATAATCAGACGACAGTTCAATATATTTTCCTTTTTTAACTTTAACGTAAGTCTCTGTAAAACTATGGTGTTTCTCGCCATTATTTATATTATTTTCGCGTACCCCCAACCGGTCCTCCGCGTACCCCATGTTGGGAAACGTTGATCTAGATGAATGCTGGTTTGTTTTTGTGTGTTATTTTCTTAAATAATAATTTTAAATAAAACAAATGGCATCTTTACGTTCAGAAATATATTTTCAAAAACACTCTCGTACGCCAATGAATTCTATTCAGGTATTTTCCTGTCTCGTTGGAGGGTAACGTTGATTAAACCGATAGATGTGCAGGATAAAGTTTTGGTAAAAATACTGAGAGAACGGAGAAAAGGACGAGTCACGGAAACAAACGACTGATCGTCACTTGAACGATTCTTCGTTGAACGGTTACCGGTGGAAAGGCACGAACGCAAAGAATTGTTCCGCTAGCGACTTCTTTAGTCTGGGATTTATGCTTTCCAACAAACGTGCATTCAACACCAAGTAACTACACAAATATAAATTTTAACTCGTTTGTAAACTTGGTTTAGTGTATTTAGAATGGTTGTGTAGCGTTTAAAGTTTTTACTGTTATAATAGTAACTTGATATTTATTTCGCGAATGTTACCTATACTCTTGACTGCAATTGCTACTATACAAATTCAATTGGGGATTTTTAGGGAATAAAAACAAAATCAGTTTAAGCACTATAAGTATTTACGGCAATATGATAACCAATCTCATTTATATAAATTACATGTTGTTAATAAGGTTTATTGTTAGGATTACCAAAAATTTATCATGATATTTTTCTGAAAAGTAAAACACATGCATTAATAATTAAATATTCAGTTATTCATCGTAATTTGCGCAACAATTTGAAGTACAATGCTTGTCACAAATGTTTTCGGAAAAATTTCAATGTCTGTTAATTAATCCTAAATAACTTCGCATCTAGTTGCTTTACAATTTAGATTTTGACATCATTTAGCCTCTCGAAACTACGTCAAATTAACTAGATTAACGGCAGATCAATTTGTCAGAGGCTCACAAAATTCCATTTGTACCCAAAAATAATAACTCCTCCAAATGTTCCACATGCACGCTCCATTGAAGAAATCCTATAATATAATACGCCTGTTTGTATGTTCGTATGTTCGACCGGACGCCTGTTTGTATGTTCGACCGGTCGTTTCTTCATTCCCCGATAGAGGCGCGCATATGTTAATTATTTATGTCAAAATTGTTTAAAATATATTGTTGATGCAATAATAGTGAATTTTCTACGAACACTTTTTATAATTATTATAAGATGCAATAATTGTGAATATTCTACGAACACTTTTTATAATAATTGATAGAATTGTAAGAAATTATTGTTTATGTATTGGACAGTAGTGTGCTGTGATTTTTGTTTTGAGTGTTGACAATAAATTAGTAAAAATGACAGTTGTGTTTTTCATTCAAAAATCACTTCACAATTATTAATTTAGTTGTGAAATACACGGATCGGTTTTTTTACGAAACAAAACACAGAAATACGTTATCCTTCCGTGATATTCGACATTTTTGATTAAAATTATTATTAGCAGAAAAATAATTATTTTAAAAAATATTTGGTTTTGATGAAAGTAAGAAAAATGTGACTTTTTTTTCTTTATTATTATTTTTTCAATGCTTTATTATTTTTTTATTTTTACGATTTATAGGACAAGATTTACAATATCCCACTGCAAACTCTATACAGATGGCAGCACATAACGACTACACTAAATAATTCAAGAATTATCAGTGGCTCTAAAACAATGGTTTCTGTTTATTTATCACATTAAAATATCATTTACCTTTTAGTTAAGGTTAGATTCACCTTAAAAGCACTATCTTAGGTTATGGTTGATAACTGTTTATTTTTATTTTTTTATAAACCACCTAAATATAAATTGTGTTTTAACTGTTCTGTGCAGGGCTAGGGACAGTGATTCACCTTAAAAGCACTATCTTAGGTTATGGTTGATAACTGTTTATTTTATTTTTTATAAACCACCTAAAAATAAATTGTATTTTAACTGTTCTGTGCAGGGCCAGGGACAGTGATTCACCTTAAAAGCACTATCTTAAGTTATGGTTGATAACTGTTTATTTATTTATTTTTATATGCCACCTAAAAATTGTTTTAAAATTTCTGCACAGTCCCACCTGTTTAGAATCTCTGTATATTGAACAAAGGACGTGTGTGTGACGCATGCGCAGTGTTCAGTGGGATATTGTAAATCTACCCCCTGATTTGAAATATAGTGTAAGTACGCTTTTTTCCGTGTGCCCTTTTTGCCGTGTGTGTATTTTTTCATGTGTGCTTTTTTCCGTGTGCGTATTAATCCGTGTGCGTTTTTTCCGTGTGCGTATTTTTATATTATATAAGAAAATGGAAAATTAATTTTAATAAATATATTTTAAATTTAACGTCTCAAATCATTTTTAGTTTTTACATTATAAATATAATGCACTGAGTGAAAATGAATCGTTTTCTTATCTTAAAAAGTTAATGAATTAATAATTCGGATTAATGTTCATTATTTGTCCAGTTTTTAATAATGGGCGAAGAGTTGATTCAATTTGAATTGGATGAAGTTAGGCGTATGACTAGAGAAAGAAGTCTGAGGTGTCGAGCAAGTTCCACATTAAGGTAATGATTTGTTTGCCAACACAGTTGGCAACGGGTGCACTAGTTTCAGCAATATTAAGAAAAAAGGTTTACGTTAATGACGGAGAAACAAAAAATGAACAACATATTTTCCGATTAATTAATTTATTTTTATTTTTTTATTTGGAGTGTTAAGTGAAAGTTTTTGATGCGTAGATTAAGACAATAACTTTTAATTTTTTAAAAAATTGTTACTTTTGCTGTTAGTGTATAAAGGAAGCATTCTCAATCGATTGCCGAAAATGGTAACACGGGACTCTGAAACACCGAAAATATAAATAATAAATTTTATATAATTGGGTAAAAATTAAATATATCTTCCACCCTTAGTACTTAAACTGCACATACAATAATATCCAAAATGCGTGACTTTTAGAGATAGCTGGTTATTAGACCAACAATAGTTACATTATAGGTTTTATGTGTTTAAATCGATTATTACAGTCATTTAGGACTGAAGTTAGTTGAATTGATGTATTTGAATTACTTATATCTTTCATTTATGTATTTTGTAATCTGAAAGTGGGATTAACAGTTGGTTACCATGGCAGCACTCTACGTACTTATGAGTAAAATAAATTACTTTACGCAATAGTATTTACTTTCCTTTTATTTGTTGGCTTTAGCTGCTTTGGCTATTAGCCAGTATAAATGAAGAGATAACAATGTTTTAAAAATAACATTTATAATTTGATATTTTCTGCTTTAATATAGTTATAAATAATTTCATAAATATCTAGACAGTTAGTAGCAAGAAGCGTCTGAATATTGGTAGGTAAGGATATTTTTTGAACAACTAAATTTTGCATGAATAAGTTACGATTGCGAAAATGAATTGGGCATTCACACAATAAAAGATTCGAATCGCTGACAGACAAATTATCACACGGACAGAAAATATACGAAATCATATTAATCCTGTGCAGATGATATGGAGAGAAGGTGTGATTAAATCTAAGCCGGATAAAAGTGCCTATAAAAGATCTGCTTTAGTGAGAAGAAAACCATGGCTTTCTAGGAAGAAGGGATTGAATTTGACCATAGTATCATCCTTTAAACTGCAGAGAATCTATTTATTCTTGTTGCTATTGATTGTATATGGAAGATTTGAAGATCGACATAATTGCATTAATGTTAAAAGCAATATTTAACAAGGAGCCATTTACAGCTGCTTCTTTGGCTAGAAGATCGACTTCGATGTTGAACTCAAAATGTGAACTGAGTGAGTAGATATACTGGTATCGTCTGAGGCAACTTTCAACCTCTGGACCCTGACGTCATAGGGTCACGTGGTTTTCGGTGAAAATTTTGAAAAATATTCTATCGGCACGGCCGCGCGCATATTTCGGCTGGCCGCGAGGGGGAATTTCAAATCGAGGGGGGTCTCAAGGAAGTGGAGATTCGTTGCCCCACAACCATTGAATCTGCCTTTATCCAGCATATTTTTATAATTTTACCGCTGATCGTAAGATCGTTAAGGCGGCGCACAACCCTATAGTTTCTTATACAAAACTAATAATCAGAAATAAAATTAATAACAATCTATATATCAAAATTTGCAGCGAATTTTTATCTATCTAATAGGATATTTTTAATTCTTGAGAAAACTGTAATGTAACTATAAATAAGCAAATTGCATTATAAACGCCATCTTGTAAACCATCAGACGAATATTTAGGTACGATGCGGCAAATTGTAGCTAAAGCTTCGTTCTACAAATATGTTTTGAGCTATTTTGTGAAAACTACTTATAGTTATTGTACTTGGTAATCTATTTTTGCCTCTATCTGGAATCTGCCGCGGTTTTCAAAATAGGTGTTACGGGTAAAATTGATTTAATTTTCGTGAAGAATACGTTCACCAAGTGGAATTCTATTATTATGAAGTATAATATTTTTCGACGAAGGCTCTAAACTATAAGTAATCAAGTCGAAAAAAATGTTGACGTATTATTTGAACATTTCTACACAAAACTATATAAATATAAATGTTATTCAAAACCCACAACAAGATTTAAAAAATTACAGAACAATATCGCTGATGTCTATTTTTAAGTTATTGAGCGATAATATTTTTACAATAAATGTTTCTACAATTAAAAATATCATATTAGATAGATAAAAATTTGGTGCAAAATTTGATGTGTTGATTAATACTAATTTTATTACAGATTTTTAGTTTTGTATAAGAAACTAGTAACCTCTGGGGGTTATACGCAGCCTTAAGGCATTTAATAACATCATAAATTAGTGGATAGTTCTTTTTATCAAATCCAAGGCAACTCAATCTTTGGACGGCGCTTTTACAATCAGTAAAAATTAGAAATTCATTATGAAAGTGATTCTTTAAGTATTCTAAACTTAACTTTAATGCCACCATTCCGCATTGTAGATAAACCTATTATCTTTTATCGAATTAAAATTTAACTAAAATTGCACTGGGGATCTAAAACGGCGCAACCTACGGAAATAGTACTTAAAACTGCAATTTTAGACACTGTAAAGTGCCCACTTTACACCCACTGGTAGAAAATAAATAGACATTTTTTTTTTTTAAATAGGTAGAATTATTATTATTATTATTTTTTTCCTATTCCATTTGCCGACCCCTCCTAGGACAGAAGTTATGAAATACAGAAGACGAATCGGGCTCATTGACGTGAACTGAATTTTTTTTAAGGGATTAAAAAAAATCGATGT
The DNA here is from genome assembly GCA_963971575.1 of Liopterus haemorrhoidalis. Taxonomy (NCBI): domain Eukaryota; kingdom Metazoa; phylum Arthropoda; class Insecta; order Coleoptera; family Dytiscidae; genus Liopterus; species Liopterus haemorrhoidalis. Next base: position 7,724,206 of record OZ020611.1, read on the forward strand.
TTTGGGCTTTTGAAAAATAGCTTGTGTGCCTAGTTGAAAAAGTGAATGTTTTCCGGAGCAAAACACAAAATAGGCAGCTGGGTCAGTCAAATTTCAACATTTATTATTATGTTTCTAAAAACCTACCAACAATTCTCCTGGAGGATATGTTTCAAAAAAATATCATTTGTAATAAAGAGTTAAAAAAAGATTTCAATTTAATTTGAATCAAGTACAATTTAATATTATTTAGAGTATTTTTGTAGATATATTTTATTCATTTATTTCAACGTCAATGAGTTGATTAATATGGTAATGAAGATATCTACATTAGCAATTATATTAAGGCAGCCATTTCTGTGTCGCATTTCAAAGGAGCAAAAGTGAGTCGTGACTCCCAAAAGATACTAGAGCTCATTTAATTTTCATCTCCTGTGTACTTCGCACTTTATACTTATAAATCTTTAATATGTTTATCTTTTTTAGTTTCTCAAGACTATATTTATATCATTTAACACTAGAAAATAGTATTTTAGGATTTCGTAGGATAACCAAGAAACCCTTACGCAATCTCATTTGTTTGTTTGTCTGCACGATAGATATTGTAGACAAACAGTTTCATACAGAAGTATGAGCGACTCGTACAACATTTACCTTCATTTTAAAAAATTCTGAGACATTATTATTGTAAATATATTATGTATTTTTGGTTATTACTAAGCCGAAGAGGAACTGGTTGACCTCGTACATACTTGTAGCAGAATGTACTTCTGTGGTTTACAACTACCTCATAATTATTGCGAATAGCTTTAGGCAGAGTAAGGTTTCATCGACAACATTCTTGAAGCTAACGATTTTTTTTTATATGCGGCGGGTAAAATGGTAACCGACCGAAAAAGGTCCCTCTTTAGGAGCCTGCGAAAGTAATGCCGCATAGAAACGTCTAGGGTTCCGTAGAGATAACCAAGAAACTCTAGACACTTCTAGTTCTGTTGTCCTATATAGGAGGTGTGTAAATTAAGTAACCGGACTGACAACATAGCGTTTGATCTGGAAACATTTGGGACGCGGGACTTGGAGAGGCGGCAGATAAACGTGTGGTACGCCTTCAGTACGAATTTCAACTCGCTAGAGTAATTTTGTTGTCCGTAGCGATTTTTTTTCGTGAAACAGTTTTTTCTAGTGCGTTCTAAAATTGAGTGACATTCATTTCGAGCAACGTTGTGCTATCAGGTTTTGCTTCAGATTTGGGAACAATTCAACGGAAACTTTTGCAAAACTTTAGCAGGCCTACGGAGACAGAGTTTTGTCAAGAAAATTCTCGCAAACCAGTCAAAACTATTTTGAAGAAAGGAAAATCAATCATACACAATTTGAAGCATTAGATAGAAAAGCAGCGTTATTGTGGTTAAATTTCCAGAGTCTTCTATTAACGACCCATAGAAATTAATGTTTTATGGTACAATTCAAGTACCGGTACTATTTTACTAGTATATAATATAAACTTTAAAAAACCGCGCTATGAACAAAGCCTCTTTTCCAGCTTCAACTGGAAAATAGGCATCAATGTGTCGGCACAGGACAGAAAAGTGAATCTGTAGAGGCTCAAATTGTCTTCTATACAGGTAACCGAAGACTGAGAACACCTTCAAGGATTCTGCATGATAATGAGTAAACACTTGCAGTCTGTCGTCATAGCTTATGCGGATATACTCATTATGATCAAGCTGAGAGTAAAACCTTTTAAAATCATTAAAAATGATGCAATATGCCCAAACTTTTGACATAAATGAAGAGAAGGTGGACGACAACACTCAAATCAAGGTATCTAAAAGTACGAAAAATAACTTAAGAATATATCAAGATATGTGCCGACCAGTAAATTTGAACCTGCAAATTGAAACTGACCAATTTTATATATCAAGGGAGCAAAACTAACAGTAACTGTGAAGTAAGGAGGAACTATCTGCGAGGATCTTTTCTGCAAAAGAGCTTATTGTGTCATTCATAATAATCTGTTTAGATCGTACATCCTATTTCAAGACGCAAAGACAAGCTTATACAAAGTGTCTCAAAAGAAATTTTATATTTAGTGGATCGATTAAAAAAAAAGTAAGCCGTATATAGAAAAAATGTTTATTAATTATTAAAATACACTTTTTGGGGATTTATTTCTTAAAAATAATATCGTCTAAATGTAGACCCTCGCGTTCTCGGCACTCATTTAATCGAACAGTAAAATTACTTATGACGTCCCGGCAGGTGGACTCAGGGATGGCTGCCATTTCGTGACGGATATTTTCTTTCAAATGCGCCAGTGAAGTCGGTTTATTGGCGTAAACTTAAGATTTAAGATAACCTCATAGGAAAAAGTCCATAGGGGTTAAATCTGGACTGCGTGGAGGCCAATTTATGTCACCTCTCCGGGAGATCAATTTGCCTGAGAAAATTTCACGAACACGTGGCAGAGACATATTGGACGTGTGTGAAGTTGCTCCGTCCTGTTGGAACCATGTTCTTTGGTTATAGCCAGGAAAGTTTTGCAGTTCAGGTACCAAGAAGTTGTCTAACATCTCCACATAACGCTCTGAATTCACTGTAACTGCACGCCCCCTTTCGTCTTCAAAAAAGTAAGGGCCGATAATTCCTCGCGCCGACATCGCAGCCCATACGGTCACTTTAGGCGAATGTAGGGGTTTCTGATGTTTGCGTTTCGGATTCGTTGCACTCCAGTAGCGGCAGTTCTGCTTATTTACGTGGCCATTAAGATGAAAATGAGCTTCATCCGAAAACAAAATGTTGGTAAACGTTGAAAATCGCTCAATCACCTGATTTACGAAATTACCTCTGACTGGCATCTTGGGGCTTTAATTCTTGCACCAATTGAATTTTGTAGGGGTGCAGCTTTAGGTCTTTGTGCATAATGCGATGTAATGATGATCTATGCACATTTAAAGCACTTGCGCGCTTCCGAATTGAAAGGTTCGGGTCGTCACGAACAGACTGATTAACATTCTCCACGTTTTCTACCGTTCTTGATGACCTAGGTCGCCCGGATTTTGATTTATCCAGCGTTGTACCAGTCTCTTCAAACTTTTTAACCCAATGTCGAATGAGAGGAATGCTTGGCGCATCATTTAAGTGGCGAAAACCTCGAATACTGCAGAATTTTCTACGCGCTACAGTCGCCGAATCACCGTTTTTGTAAAACTCTCGCACGATTTCCAAGAGCCAGGCTACCGATTTACATAACCCCCGCGCCCCTCGGATACGTTGCGTTCACGCAGTAAGCTAAATAAATATAAAATTTCTTTTGAGACACCTTGTATAAAACACTTACCTACCGTATGGGAAAAACGGATCACATACGGATGTGATTCTTGTACCCTCTTGCAGAGTCAGGAAAACTAACTTCGAAAAAATATTCGAGTGTAATATTTTACTAAATATTTTTGGCTCCGTCGAAAAAAATTGAGTATGGAGAATTAGGAGAAACGTGAACGGTTCAATGACAATTACATTGCAAGGTTCATAATAAAGCTCAAAAATACGCTAGATTGGACATGTACAGTCCGTGTAATAAGACGGTCTTGTTGATTTCTGGCGAACTATATGAGAGAAAAGAAAAAACTAAAAATAATTTTAAAATTTACTGTAAATATTATTACGCTACTACCTAATAATTGGTCCAATCTACATTATTATCGGTACACTTTTTACAAGCTTTCGATATCTCCATATCTGCCGTATTTGACGAGTTAGTTGATTCAAATTTTGAACGTTTCTTTTTCGAAGCTTATATTTCATGCACCCCCATATTAATCCAGTCATCAAAACTAGATTCATCAGAGAAAATCACATCACTCCAATCGAGGTCTAAATTTTCCATGGCCCAAGCGAGTCGTTTTTCGACATGTTTCACAGATAACAATGGTTCTTGTTTGGTGCTCCTGAATTTTTTACCATTTTAAATTAAACGACTTATCAGGGTCATTAGACTTAACTTAATGTTCTTTTTTAACAAAATTGCTTGATCTTTACGTAAAGATACCATAGGATTATTTTTAAAAACATTAAAAATCACTTTATCTAGTTTTTTAGTGGTCACTTTTTTTAATCCACGATTACCCAATACTTTACAAAGTCTACTGACGTGCATCTATTTTGCTGCACTTGAAGAGGACATTTTTTGCCCTTTCGGGTGGGTATATAAAAATACCGCTTCAAAATGTTTTGCATAAATAGCCTTCATTATTTTTTAATTTTTATTATAGAGCGTATTAGGTCTTGTTTTTTTTATCATGTTTGAACCTGTTTATGATTTGTCCATATGCCTTATCATTAGTCATAAGCATGTATGTCTTATTATGCAGACTATAGATATCCAATAAATGTAACCTTTAAAAGGATATTTGACAGCGTCCTACGGACATTTCTACCAAGAGTTCTGGTATTGTAATTAATTTTGTAATTCAAGGAAGCCTGGTAGGCAAATTTATTTTTTTTAAATAGAAATATTATCAATTTTTTTCCTATTCTATTTGCCAGCCCCTCTGAGGACAGAAGCTATGAAATAAAGAATTGGCCTCCCTCAGAAAACCAAATGAATAAATAAACCAAATAAATAGGCAAATAACACAACGCTGTGCAAAAGATTTTTTTAGCTTTCGTAGTCAGATAAAGTTGGCGTTGGGTTGGGTCTAAGCAAACTTGTTAACGAAACCGGGTAGGGAAATCCACGGATGTGATAATAATAGCGAGGTGGTATTTAATTATTACCTATCCTATACGTCACAAAATCGTTAGCCCAGGTAGAGGTGACGAGATTAGCTAGACTTAAATAATTTACAACCCACATGGCAGGTTTATACCCGGCATAACAAAAGCCGTTATGATTTTAAATCTTACAACAAATCAATATTCTCTCCTTAATATTCCAACAAAATTCGAAAATCAAAATTGCAGTTTAACATGCAAGCAAAATGCAAGAACCTAAACAGTAGCATTCCAGATTTCACTCAGAAAGAAGAAAAACAATTCCACGAAACGACCAGAAACATAAGAATCTAACTTCCAGAATAATTCAAAGAAGAAGTCAAAAATCTAGTTTATATATTTCGGCGTTAGACAGGCTAACTTGACAGGTGGAACCTTCCAAATATCAACAACGTGAAAAGGAACAAATATGATTATATTAACCAAAAACTAACGAAATATTTACAAAATGATTGCATAAAAGGACAGATTACAGAGTAATCTTGGCTTAATAAATCTTGTATCCTTTTAAATCTTAACCAAAATACGCGGTAAGTTGTAGAATTTAAGCATGTTATATGTTATGGTTGGTTTATATACTGAACAAGAATAAGGAATAGGAAATAAGAATAGTACACAAGAATAAAAAATATTAAACCGTTTATATAGGACATAACATTTCGTCGCTGCCCCTGCGTACTTGCGTTGGCCTGTGTTTAACGTTTGTCACTTGACAGGTTCTGATTCATAAAACCTTTTAAAAAAATTCGTTTATTACCGTTAAAAACATTTTATTGTTGTTTACAACCCTCTGATCACAACTGAAAAACATCTGTTGACCAAACTTTATTACGGCAGACATTTTGATTGCTGTGCGCAGGCTTATCGTGTCTTATTCTTGAAATAAGAATAAAAATGTTGAATGTTACCAACTATTCTTATGTTTAAAATAAATTTCATTCCTACATAAACCGATATACGACGCAGCCATGTTTTAACATCTTGTGCACTATTCTTATTTCCTATTCCTTATTCTTGTTCCGTATATAAACCAAGCATTATATTGAGTTCTCTAGATATGCACGCAATAACTGTGGAAGCTGAGAGCAGTTTAAAGTGGCCAAAAAACCCTCAAAATTTTGTGAAAATCAAACAACTGAATGAATTATTTATCTCATAAACATTAATTGAGAATAAAACAGGATCTTCACTTTCTGGGCGATACAGTACCTACGTCGTGTAAATTAGCAATACAGCAGTGATAAACACTATGGTTTCGCTAGTGATAAACACTTTGGTTTCTATGTAAGACGTATCAATAGTTAAATATATTAAGGCCCGGTCTTTCCACCTTCAGATAAAGTCTCAGGTAACTATCTGACAGATAAAGTTATTTGTAACTTCATCTGCTGAGTAAATGTCATCTCTTCTTTCTATACAAATGTATCTATCGGGTAGCTATCTAACGGATAATGAGACTGACGTATTGGATTCACTGACTGGTATTGACATTTATTCAGCAGATGAAGTTACAAATAACCTTATCTGTCAGATAGTTACCTGGGACTTTAACTGAAGGTGGAAAGACTGGGCCTAAATGGAAGTTTTTATAAAATAGCCAATTAAATTCAGAAATAAAAACATTTAAAGGTAAAATGTGACCGATATCGAAATAAATTAGTATGAAAGTCATGCACAGGCACTGATTTCGGTAAACATTGTTTTATTCAGCTCATTTCTAGTTACATGTGTAATCGATCAGTTAAAATCAGTTTATAAATTCTGTTGGCATTTTTGTTGTTTACATTTACTGTAACATTCCATTAACTCTAGCGGCACAACGTTTGATTATCAAGCATTCAAAGGAAGAAAAACCATCATGGTAAGTTTTTTCTTTTATAATCTTTATATATAAAAATGGATATTTGTGGCTATGTCCGGAAATTCTAACCCACTTCCAGATACGCTACCGAGTTGAAATTTTGCATACAGGTAGCAAATGGCTTCATCATAACTAGAAAAATCGAAAATCTTAAAAAAGTCCCATCAGAAACGAGAAATTAATAATTTTGTTTTTAATTACATTCGACCATTGGTATATCTATCACATATGCAGTGACCGGATAGGAATTTTCATTCAATAGTTGACTGTCTAACTGTATGAACATCGTGAGTGTTCGCTAAATATCGGAAGTGTTCGGCCCGAGAATAAACTTTACCAAAAGGTAAACATTGTAGAAAATAAAACCGGTGTTTGGTTACAGCTGATAATAAATTGTTATTGTTATTTAGCAAAACTTATGATTCGTGTATGTAGAGCGAGACATAAGCTGAATATCTGTTTTCTGGATAATTATTTTTAACGGAGTTTTCTTAACTTATTTTTATTATAATTATTTTTTTTTTCTATCTTTTTTTTACGAATATTGATTTAAATGCGATTGATAGCCATATTTTTTCAGTGTGGGCTACTTGCTCATTCTTCTATTTTTGTTTTAAAACATCTATTTTCTGTATCTATAAAATAGAAAATATTCGGAAATTGTAACCCACATGGTGGAGTTTTTATGCAAATTTGATGAGTGTGGAAATTTGGTTTACAGGTAGAAAATGCCGTCTGTATAACGATAAAAAAAATCGCATTAGAAACGATATTCATGAATTTTGTTTTTATTTATATTTGGGCATTAACATAGTTTTGAGAAATATTTAGTTGGATGGCTTTAGTGCAGCTTCGGACATCGTGCATTTTCGTGCGTAATTGTTATAACCCGAAGCCTGAGGTTGCATTTAGTTTACAGTCAGTCTAACCTAAACAACTGTTGCCAACGGATGTATGTTTATTATCTATCTATCTCTATATATATAAAAGCAAGTGTCCTGACTGACTGACTCATTCACTCATCACCGCCCAGCCCGAACCGCTGGGCCTAGGAACTTGAAATTTGGAGAGTATATTCGCTCCGTGACGTAAGCACCCACTAAGAAGGGATTTTTCGAAATTTCACTCCTAAGGGATGAAAAGGGGTGAAATGTGATTTCACGAATTCCTTAATATCTCTTAGGGCCGATGGGATATCGACTTAGTTTTTGCTTACAAGTATTACCCATATAAATGCCGAAAAACCAATTTCGGTTTTTTGCCCTAATCAACCCCTAAAGGGGTGAATCTACAATCGGGGTGAATTTTACAACCCGTCTTATTTCCTGTGTTTGTTGAGTTATAAGGTTTCTTTTTGGCACATAAGTGTCTTTTTATAATATCTCGAAGTGGTTTTGACAGTTTTTTAAAATTTCACCCCTAAAGGGTGAAAAGGGGTGATATGTGATTTCAAGGTTTCTTTAATATCTCTTAGGACCAATAAGATATCGACTTGCTTTTTGCTTACAAAAATTACCCATATAAATACCGAAAAACTAATTTCAGGATTTTGTTCTTATCAACCCTTACAGGGGTGAATCTACAATTGGAGTGAATTATACATCCCGTCGTATTTCCTGTGATTGTTGAGATGTGACATTACTTTTTGGCACATAGGTGTATTTTTAAAATATTTCGAAAAAGTTTTGACAGTTTTTTTTAAATTTCAGCCCCAAAGGGTGAAAAGGGGTGACATGTGATTTCAAGGATTCCTTAATATTTCTTAGGATCAATAAGATATCGACTTGGTTTTTTCTTACAATAATAATCTTTATATATAAAACACAATATTTGTGGCTATGTCCGGAAATTCTAACCCACTTCCAGATATGCTACCGAGTTGAAATTTTGCATACAGGTAGGGAATGCTTTCATCATAACTAGAAAAATCGAAAATTTCAAAAAAGTCCCATCAGAAACGAGAAATTAATAATTTTTTTTTTAATTATATTGGACCATCGAAGTATGTATGATGCGCTCAGCGAGATCGCGGGAATTTCGTTTCAATGGTTGTTTGGACAACTATAGTAAGTTCGTGAAACATCGTTCAATGTCGTTCGGCGCGATTCATCATTACTCTGCTCTAGCTGATAAGATTTATATATTGTTATTTAGTAAAATTTTTGATTAGTGTATGCAGAGCGAGACTAAAGTGGAGCACCTGTTTTCTGGTTTTTAATTTTAGGGCATTTTTATGAACTTTGTTATTTTTATTTATTTATTTTTTTTTCTATTCTTTTATTTAAATGTTTAAATATAATAGTAAAATCTTTTATATATATAAAACAGAAAATCTGTGTGTACCGAGTTGGAATTTGGTATATAGGTAGGAAATACAGTCAATATAAGGAGGCAAATTGAAAATCAGAAGAAAAAAAATGGTATCACTTAAGACGTAGACTTAACAGAAAAATTGCTTATACAGTGAAACCTCTATCTATCGTTTTTGAAGGGACCTATTGAAATAAACTATGGATGCGGGAAAACAATGAAAAACACATTAATACATATTTAAATGTTTAATATGTACGTACATATATATTCTAAATAAAATTTTAAATAAAAAATATCGTTACAAAATAAAAAAGGAAGCTGCATGCCGACAAAAAAAATTATACTTTGTATTGTATATAATCTTTCATCGTCATTTGCTTTTTGGCTTTTTATATTGCCGTAAGAAATCAATATTCTTTCGGTGTTACAAATTAAATTTTTTTCGGCATCAGTTATCGAATGCGCATAAAAAAAGTTTTCAATTTGAAAAAACACGAAATTTGCTGCGTAATTTAAACGATGAATGCGGTAAAATGATACAGAGAGAAATGATCGATGCGATCTATTTTTGAGTGTTTTGTATGAAATTAATTCGGAACCGCAAGAAATAACGATATATACGGGAAAATTATTATTCGAGGAACGATAGATAGAGGTTTCACTGTAATAAGAAAACAAATATTTTTTTTTAATGATTTTTATTTTATTGGATTGATTTACGGGAGTTACGAAGGGACAACCTAAAACTAAACTTTTGAAATATCTCATTTACTTTTGACTTAACAGCAAAAACGCACATGAGAAAAGCTGTTTAAAATAAAAATACAAATACATGTTATCCTTTAAAATTTTTCAATTGGTTAAGAAGCAGGGGAAGGGAGATGGGGGAGGTGCTAAAACTAAAATACTGGAAATATCTCGCTTATTATTTACTTTACATCAACAATTTATAAAGATAATTTATAAAGACTTTGATTGAAGAACGATTATTTTCTGTTTAGTGTAGCTTCTGAATATTTAGGGGGACAGAAGGAGCGCTACTTATAAACTTGAAATATCTCTTAATATTGACTTAACATTAAACATGTGTATAACAGAAGTTGTTACAATATCAATAATATAAATAAATAAATAAACAAATCTGTTCTGTTTAATCTTCTTCTGTATATAGGTATATCATTTATAAAATTTTCTTATATACATATGTATATAAATACATGACCTGACTGACTCATCAACGTTCAGCCCAAATCACTAGACCTAGAAACATGAAATTCGAGAAGTATATTTCCTCCATGTCGTAAGCGATCACTAAGAAGAGAATTTTCGAAATACGACCCCTAAGGGGCTGTTAAGTGATTTCAGGGATTCCTCAATATCTCTTAGGCCCAATGAGATATTGACTTAGTTTTTGCTTACAAAGGTTACACATACAAATGTTAAGAACTAAATTCAGAATTTTGTTCTAATCAACCCTTAAAGGGATAAATTTATTATGTATTCGGAGTGAATTATAGAACCCTTCGTATTTCCTATGTATGTTGAGTTATAACATTGTGTTTTGGCATATAGATGTCTTTTTAAAATCTTAGAAACTTTTTGACAGTTTTCTTTTAAATTTTCACGCCTAAAAGGGTAAATTGGTATTTTTTATTCAATAGAACGCCCCCTGGACATAGAAACATGAAATTCGTGGAGGAAGGAATGTTCCTTCCATGATGTGAGCACCTCTTAAGAAAGATTTTTTTTAAATTCGACCCCTAATGTGGTGAAATGTTTCTTTCACGGATTCCTCAATATCTCAGACCTACAATGAGATATCGACTTGGTTTTTGGTTACAAAGATTACCCATACACATGTACAAAAACGAGGTTCAGTATTTTGCTCTGATCAACCCATACAAGGCAAATCTAGATTCAAGGATATTCATAAAACCCTTCAAGTGACCTGTTTCATTTCTTTTTGGCACATAGGCGTCTGTTTAAAATCGGTATATGTATTAAAACTCAAAAACGGATAAACCGATTTTAGTGCTATTTGCAACAGCGTATTCCAAATTTGTCTGGAAAGATTTTAAGCTATATATCATCGCGGTAAGACACCAGGTTTCCGATCAATTAAGAAATATTTAAACTATAAAAGATACACATATTCAAAATATACCTATATTAACGAATTTTGGGTTTAATATTGCAACAAAAATGTTCCCGAGGATATATATCACAATTTTCTTTATTTTCATTTTAGACGACAACTGCAACGTTAAATTCGCTATTGAACATTATTGTAACCCCCTAAAGCAATGCGAAGAAAACTTACTTCGGTGGCAAGAATATTTACTAACGAAAAAATGTGCTCTGATCTATATAGGTACGATTTATAAATCAGGAATAATCACGAAGTAATTATAATAAATATCATAAAAATTATAATAAATAATTTCTAAAGGTGCAACATAAAATGCTTTACGTGACTGGCGCTGCCTTTGGCAATGATTGTCACATGGGCATTTTCCTAGGTTAGCACATCGGGATACTTATACGTGTTGATATTAAATGTCTGTACTACCAATGTTTACAAAGAGATTCGTACTTAAATTATTTGTATAAGAAGCACATATTAATACAATTGTAGATTAAAACAAATAAATATATTTGAATATAAAACGATTCGTAGCAACCAGTCTTGAACCGATTTCGAAATGGGCCAGATCTAAGCGGGCTACGACTACTTTATTTCGGTAGCGAAGCAGCGGGTACACTGCTAGTATACTATAACAATAAACAAGACATCTTGATTTGTTCATCTTTCTGATAAAATTATGTAAAATTTATATAAGTATGTTTGCATTTTGTAGGGTTAGTACCGAGGTTAGTGAAACGGCATATATTAAGATTTAATGATAAAACATAACCTCACAAAACAACAAAGAACTCGATGCATTTATCTCTGAAAGTGTTGATCGACGTCAGGTTTTTTTGGTCACCCTATTCTCCTGCTGTCAGAAAATACTTAGCTTAACTTTGTTTATTATTTGGAAAATGTTACATAATTTTTTAATTCTTAATTTTTTTATTTATATGTTTTCTGTACAATCACACCAAATTGCGCAATTAAAGAGTTAAAATCGGAGATTGTGAAATATCTTGTCAAGGATTAGAACAAAAAATCATATCGTAAAGAACAAAATGAAAAAATAAACCGAAAAAAAAGGAAGGCAAAAACGCCACACTGTGCAGGCATGGTCGGTAGGATGAAAATGCAGAGGATATGAGGCACTAGAGTACCGAGCTGTTTAACGCATCCCAGAAAAATAATTAAAAATCCCCGCATTTCAAGTATTTGGGATTTCTGCGCCCCAATCTTCGAGTGTTAGGGAGTAAATTTTTGCACCTTGCTTTTCAAATAGTTGGAAACGAATATCTGACTGCCGTTTTTCGAGTAAACGGGGGTGATTTTCCACCATCAGATCTCTAATTAAAAATTAATAAATTAAATGAGCTACTTATTTTATTTTCTTCCGTGAAAAAATGTTAGACTTTTTATTGTTGAGAAATTGTTTAGGATCTCAAAAAATTACTTGCACTTGGGGTGTAAAACCATGCGATATCAATTTTCTTTGCACTCTGTGAAGATGTCCTACAATACTTGCAAATACAAGTTTAGACGTTTTAAAGTAAATTAATTCTATGTAATGAACAACCATGGCTTGGTACGCCACGAAGATTGAAGATTACGATGGTTTGTATGATTATTGAATGAAAAATCATCCTAGATACAAAATAAGCAGCTTCGAGACGATATGCGAAAATTCATAACTTTGAAAATTTCAACATTTCCACCAGACTCATCACATGTATTCGGTTGCCAAGGAATATTAACAGGATTTTTTATGTATTTTTACCAACAATGAAAAATGGGTTGGACTATGGTTACAGTGGATGCGTATTCTGACGAAAAACCCCGATGTAATCTTTAGAACAGTACGCATGAACTTTAACCAGCTTCTTCTGATAAAAATTTGTCGGTTTATCTTAATTTACAAAATAAATGATAATACTGGAAAATTATTCGATAAAAATTTTACATTTGACTGAAAAAAATGAATACGTGAACTAGCTGTTTGTTTCAAGAGATATTAATGTAGCGTACAACAAATTATTTTTGAAATAAGTTATAATTCCAAAATGCCTCCGTAATTATTCTTATATCCCAGAGATTCTTCTTTTCAAAAACTAATGTTATTAATTTTTCAATGTTCATTTCTGACCAAGCAAAAATAAATAAAATAAATAAATACCAAGAAAACACACGAATTCGCATGAAAAATCAAACTCGTTTGAACGTCCAACTTGTTTTGACGATCCCGGAGGCTACTGGAAGAAGACAATACATGTACTACAAGGTGTCTCAAAAGAAATTTTATATTTAGTGGATCGATTAAAAAAAAGTAAGCCGTATATAGAAAAAATGTTTATTAATTATTAAAATACACTTTTTGGGGATTTATTTCTTAAAAATAATATCGTCAAAATGTAGACCCTCGCGTTCTCGGCACTCATTTAATCGAACAGTAAAATTACTTATGATGTCTCGGCAGGTGGACTCAGGGATGGCTGCCATTTCGTGACGGATATTTTCTTTCAAATGCGCCAGTGAAGTCGGTTTATTGGCGTAAACTTTAGATTTAAGATAACCCCATAGGAAAAAGTCCATAGGGGTTAAATCTGGACTGCGTGGAGGCCAATTTATGTCACCTCTCCGGGAGATCAATTTGCCTGAGCAAATATTTCACGAACACGTGGCAGAGACATATTGGACGTGTGTGAAGTTGCTCCGTCCTGTTGGAACCATGTTCTTTGGTTATAGCCAGGAAAGTTTTGCAGTTCAGGTACCAAGAAGTTGTCTAACATCTCCACATAACGCTCTGAATTCACTGTAACTGCACGCCCCCTTTCGTCTTCAAAAAAGTAAGGGCCGATAATTCCTCGCGCCGACATCGCAGCCCATACGGTCACTTTAGGCGAATGTAGGGGTTTCTGATGTTTGCGTTTCGGATTCGTTGCACTCCAGTAGCGGCAGTTCTGCTTATTTACGTGGCCATTAAGATGAAAATAAGCTTCATCCGAAAACAAAATGTTGGTAAACGTTGAAAATCGCTCAATCACCTGATTTAATTCTTGCACCAATTGAATTTTGTAGGGGTGCAGCTTCAGGTCTCTCCACGTTTTCTACCGTTCTTGATGACCTAGGTCGCCCGGATTTTGATTTATCCAGCGTTGTACCAGTCTCTTCAAACTTTTTAACCCAATGTCGAATGAGAGGAATGCTTGGCGCATCATTTAAGTGGCGAAAACCTCGAATACTGCAGAATTTTCTACGCGCTACAGTCGCCGAATCACCGTTTTTGTAAAACCCTCACACGCGTAACGCGTGGTCTGCTCCCGAGAAACGCTCCATAGCGGCTGAATTCCCAAGAGCCAGGCTACCGATTGACAAAACCCCCGCGCCCCTCGGATACGTTGCGTTCACGCAGTAAGCTAAATAAATATAAAATTTCTTTTGAGACACCTTGTATAACCACTATCATAACAATACACTGCCTTGCTTTGACGTCATAAGATTGGTCAAAACAAAAACTTGTCAGAACACGTATCTACTGAGTGGTTTCGGGAAGCAAGCTCGGAGTCACTTTGTTTAGCTCCAAACCGCTCGAGAAAAGGCCTAAACGCGTTTGGAGTTAAACAGAGTGATTCAAAGCACTTTGAGCTTCTTTCCCAACTACTGTGACCGTAGCCTTTTGCATTCTAAACGCACACATTCATGTACAGAACCTGGTCATAGTTTAACATCAACTGTAAAATTGAACATCCATGACAAAATGGTCTCTCTAAGCATCTGATGGGACATGAAGGATGTCATGTTTTAAAGGTCTTCCAGGGGTGAATGAAAATGTACTGCTGAGCGACAGAATCACTGGTCGACGAAACAAAACAAAAAAAAACAAAAAAACATTTACATTTACTGGACAACAAAATCGAGGGGTAATTTTACCGTAATACTACACTAGGCTGTATTTTGTTCTTCACTACTCAACAAAACATACTTAACTTTAGGAGGTTCTACTGCATTCACTCGCATGACTATGGGTTCTTCTAGAGAACACCAGTAACTGCGAGAAGGATTTGGAAAGAATAAATAAGCCGTGTACACCCGTGTGATTATTATCATTTATTTAAGTCGATGAGGAACTATTTGGATAATTCCCGAGATTTCAGGACTGATATTTGAAAAGGCACCATATTAAATTTTATATTGTTCTGAATACGTTCTTGTAAGTTACGGAACCAACTGTTAAGAAAAGGGCAATGACTGTGGATCCATCCAAAGACCGCTAGTGACTACGAAAATAGTTTGGAAAGAATATTATTATTATTATTATATTATTTACTTTACATCGGCCTTTTAGTACAGGAAATGAAGCATTTTGGCTCGCAATTTTTTCGTCCAGCATGGAATTACGTGAAATTTTCACAGAAGGTAGGGAATAGCCCAAGGATCATTTTCTACATCATGCCGGTGTACGCTAAAACCTTGAGGGTGGTTGCCACCCCATCTCGGGGGTGGAGATTTTTTACTACATTTTAACTATAGGAATCGATGGGAAAAGTAATTCTAAGAAAAAAATGTTCTTTACGTTTTCTTCGTAAAACTAATATTTTTTGAGTTATTCGCGGTTTAAAGTATCAGTTTTTCGACGAAAAAATCGATGTTTTTAAAAAGTTTTTTGCGAATAACTCGAAAAATATGCATTTTATCAAAAAAACTGTAGAAAGCAAAATTGTATCTTTTAAAAAACAAAATAAAATTCTTTTTTTATTATTTTTATACGACCAATACGAACCGAGATACGGCATGTTAATGGTTAACTTTTTTTCACCAAATGCATAATTTGAAAGATTCAAAGTCAAATAACAGGAAAAATTTGCATTTTTCGAGGAAAACTTATCGAATCTTTTTTAAAGTATTTGATTAGACCTTTCAAACAAAAAAACAAAAAAGTCTCTAGCATAAAAATTAAGCGACTTATGATCAAAATAAGGTCGGTACCTACTTTTTTCTACGAAAAAATCAGTGAAAACAACCCCCTATTTACCCCCCATAATTAAAATTGATCCTCACCCTTCTGTGGTTCTCTTCTTATATGTATTTTCAATACACCCAAGAAGTTTGACCAATTTAAAATGCCTAATTTTAGAAAAATTGGAGTTTAAAGAAAAAACGATTTTTTTCGATTTCGTATTTTTTACCCTTTTCTTCAAAATATCTCCGAAATTACTGGAGATACGAAAAAAATGATAGAGCACTAAATTGTAGCTTTTTTAATGGCTTAAATTTATCTGTGCATATATTTTCTGTACAGTGATTATTTGGCGAGATATAGCCGTTTAAAACCTCTATTTACAAGCGAACACCACCTTATTCGAGCCCTTCAAACTCACCCCATTTAAAAACTAAGGAATCTTAAAGAATTTAATTTACATAGTCTTATAGCTCTTGAAAAGCCCTACAAAATCGTTTTTAAAAAAACTTTCTATCACTAAAAATGAAGGAGCTATGTTTAAAAAACCAATAATTTTTTTTTCGAAACATTCGAATAGCACGGTTCGGAGCGATTTTTTTTATATCAAGCTTTAACAAGGGTGGGTTTTTAAGGGTTGAAACATTAGAAATTGTATTCCAAAGCATGAAACAATCATTATTCAACTAATCCAAACCAAATTTTACCCATCTTAAGGTTTACAACGTTATTTTATAATTTTTGACAATTAGGGCTAGTTTTCACCCTTAAAAAATAAACAGTGCCCATGAGCATGATATAAAATTTGAAGTAGAGGGTGAGATGAACCTAATTTCAAATTTTGGTGCAAATCGATGCAAGATGAAATCATTTTTTAATTCAACAAGGGTTGATTTTTAAGGGTTGAAACATTATGAAATTGTATTCTAAAGCATAAAACGATCTATATTTACCTAATCCAAACCAAATTTTACCCATATTAAGGTTTAAAATGTTATTTTATAATTTTTTACAATTAGGGGTAGTTTTCACCCTTAAAAAACAAAAAGCGTACAACGGCACAATGTAGAAAATGAACTAGAGGGTGAAATGAGCCTAATTCCAAATTTTTATCCAAATCGATGCGGGACGAAAAAATTGCGAGGTTTTGTCATTTTTTGAGCTTCATTTCCTGTACTATTTATTTCTGCAACGAGGCTACTCGCCGATGCAAGGGGGCGAGCTCCTACACCTGGATGAAGGGTGAATGATTGTGAAAATGAGAGTAATGTAAACATATTATTCTCGCCCGAATAATATCACCAACGAAGCAGGCTCCAACCACCGGCCGCCCAGTCACGCCTGTTTCTAACAGTCTAAAACCGCACGACTTAATGCGCTCGGCCACTTCGTTGGCTTTTTGGAAAGAATAAAACGCGCGCTACCCACAATCGAGAGTATACTGTAATTCACCTTAATTATTGAGCCTGCAACTTTTTTGAATCTATCCAGATTGTCATCACAGTTCACCAAGGCAAACATTTAACAGCTCAACATGAAGAAAAGGCTGTGTATAAGGATTCTTTTCCAATTAGAGCAACTAGCTACACAAGCTTTAAGCGACCCGTCTGACATTGCTCTAGTACGTGCTCAAATTGAAGATCTGACAGCAAACATAGAGGCGTTTAAAGAATGCCAAATAAAGTTGATAGCTCTTCTCGAAAACGAGAGACTGCAAGAGGCGATGTTTAGTAAGTACGATGAAGACGTCGCTAGATTTTATCGTCCCGCGACAACTTGCAAACAGCCGCTCTTCGTTCAAGAATCTACGAAATATTTTGATCCGTCAATCTAATCAGTCAACTAAAAATTTGAGTTAAGTAAGATTTTTGACACATAGCAACAATGGATATTTGCATGACTACAATAATTGAAATAGTGAAGTGATTGCGTTATTTTAGTTATGTTACTTTGCTGAATTCAGTTCAGTGATAAGAGTGCTTCAGTTAAGTTTAGCGCTACGTTATTTAATGAATACCTAGGCTAGTCTCAACTACGACGATAAAAGAGCGAACTGTAGAATAGCTGTGTTATAAGTGTAGTGACTAGTACTTCTGTTTACTTAAGTGTTATTATTTATAATTTGTTAGTGTGTATTTAGGTTTTTCAATAATAATAAAAATTCACAACATTCGACTTAAGTTTTATTATTATAACGTAACAATACGTTATGAAAATACACCGAAATTTTTTTCACCCACTTGACAAGATGCTTTCAAAACAAATAGTAAACAAGACTTTTTTTTGTCTGAAAAATAATAAACCAAAATTTGCTTAAATGTTTTATTTACAGCCTACTGAATCAGATGTTAGATAAAATACCATATTTTCCGCAATATTTTAATGGGTCAAAAGTACACATGTACATAACATTATTTTCATTTTATTTCTGGTAATTAAAATGTTTTAAATGTAATTAAAGTGCTTAAATTAAAACATGCAGTGACAAAATACGATTGCATGTTTAGAAAAGATTTATAGTTGACAGTTTAAAGAAGAAGTTATCAATCAAAAAGAAATTAACTTCAATATTCTTGCAAATTTCAATATACAATTGTACGTATGTATTATAAAAAATATTTCTTAGTACTGAGTAGCCAAACAACTTATCAGCCGCGATTTTCATTTGATAGTCGAGCAAAGTATATATAAATCGTTAATAATATTAATAATATCTTTGAAATTATTTTGCAATGGTCCAATATTAATGGAGACACCTTTATTTTGGACGTTTGCCATTGCTGATAGTACTAGGCTAGAATAGTACAATATAAAGAGTATTAGTATCAAAAAGATATAATACTTCAAGAGTAATATAAAAAATTCGGACGTTTCGGAAACTGCTCAACAATCTGTTTCCGTCTTCAGCGATCACGAGAAGTGATAAACATTTCAGTTTTCTTCGAGTTTATATACCTAGTATTGTAAGAGTGGGAGCAGGTTATAGGTGCGTTGCTATTGGTTGGGTGGTTGGGATCAGGTATGGGTAGGGACGCGACTACCTGCTGAGGATTAACGACCGGATTAAGGTTGTTTGTCACATTATTGTGTGGTAATGAGTTGTTTGTTACTTGAATTAGTGACTTGAGGATTAAGAGGATTGTTTTGAATAATGGAAAGCCAGAGTTGAGGAAATTCTATGCTGGCTTGGCTGACAGCATTTCCAGAGTTTTCGATCAAAGCAGACTCTTTCAATTTTCTCTTGAACTTGTTTTCCTCATACATTAAGGCTTTAGCATCTTTCCATTGGAAATGCTGTTCATTTTCCCAAGCATGTTCAGCCAGTTTGGAACTGTAAATTTCGCCCTGTTGAACTTTCTTCTTATGCTCGTTTATCCTAATATGTAGAGGTCTGCAAGTCTCGCCAATATATTGTTTCCCGCACTGGCAGGGAATAGAGTAGACACAGTTTTTGTTTAGGACAGATTTGGGTTTTGTACATGATAGGATAGATCTTAAAGTCGAACTCGATTTGAAGGCTACTTGGATATTATGCTTCTTTAGTATTTTACCAATTTTCTCAGATACTCCTTTATAATAGGGCATGGAGACATATCTCACTTCGTCAGTTCTAGGTGTGTCATTTTTCTTATGATTGATAGCATCAGTAATAATTTTATGACTGTAGCCATTATCCTGTAAGGTGGAACGGAAAACTCTGGAGATGCTGTCAGCCAAGCCAGCATAGAATTTCCTCAACTCTGGCTTTCCATTATTCAAAACAATCCTCTTAATTCTCAAGTCACTAATCCAGTAACAAACAACTCATTACCACACAATAATGTGACAAACAACCTTAATCCGGTCGTTAATCCTCAGCAGGTAGTCGCGTCCCTACCCATACCTGATCCCAACCACCCAACCAATAGCAACGCACCTATAACCTGCTCCCACTCTTACAATACTAGGTATAAAAACTCGAAGAAAACTGAAATGTTTATCACTTCTCGTGATCGCTGAAGACGGAAACAGATTGTTGAGCAGTTTCCGAAACGTCCGAATTTAGCCCCCGCCTCGGAGATAGGTCCAAGCCGATCTTGGCCAACACGGGGTGGACCCAAGACCCCAACTCCATGGGGAAATTCGATCATTATATTGTAAATTTGATAAATGTTTAATAAATTTGTATTGTTGAAACCAGGAGTTGTCTCAATCAAACCACCTACGTGAACCAACCCCGATTTTTTAATGACCCGGATTTTTATAAGAAAATGACGAACGACGAAGCCCATTTCCACAAGCGATTATGTTAAGAAACGCCATCATATGTGTAAAATCATATTTCTCTACCCCACATCCCAGAGGGTTTGGTTTAAAAATCTGATAATAAATAAATAAAATCAAGATACTAAAATTACAGTGATATGAACGGGATTTTTGAACATATATTAATTTTTCGAGTGTTAGTGATATTTTACAATCAAAAGTAGGCCATTCCTAAACAGTTTTGAAGATGTAAAGTACGGCTTTTTTAACACCATTTAATAAAAAAAAATAGCATATTATTTCATACTACTATCGTGAAAAAACAATCAAATCTAGATTTTTAGCTTGTATGATCATATGTAACGAAATATGAGTTTTTTTTTTATTATCAGAATTTAACGTTTGCGGAATTGCGATTGTGCGTTTTCAATTATAAACTTCCCGCTCAAAACAAAAATACGATACCAATGAACTCTTTGTATAAATAACTATTTTTTTCTTTTAATTTAATATAGGATATCAATTAGAAGACCTTGAACGTAGATTGGCGTACAAGTACTAATTTTTATTTATTGATATTTCATTTTGATAAAATCTGTCCCAGACATCCAGCATTTAAGACCTCTCTCCTTCACTTTTCTTTATAAATACCTACAAAGCCCTAAAATATGGGAAAATTAATAGGTTTTTTCCAAAAAAAGTTCAGAGCCGTTCAGAACTTTATTGAGTTTGCGCAAAACAATTTTAGCGTTCCAACAAGTTGATTTAATAATTCATAACTTATAGTGCAGTGTTCCAAGAACGAGTGAATTGTGTTTTGAACTGATTCTGAATCGTTCTTAAAGTTACAGGATTTTACAAGAATTTTTAATTCTGAATAAGTTTAACGCGTTATCTAACCTCACTTATTTGTTAAATTAGTAGTAGTAATTGAAGAAGACAGTGATTTTTCTGACTTGTCAGGATTTTTAAGCGAAAGTGATAATGATGCAGAATTCTTGAATGATGTTATTGTTGAAATAAGACAAAACAATGAAAATTACCTACGGATGATAGTACCACAATAATAGTAATTCAGTCCTTCCATTAGTTCCATTTATTCAGTTTAAAAATACAAGGAACAATGTCTTTTAACAGATGTTGTTTTGATTTCGTGATTTTATAGGTAAGGATAAACAAACTAAATTCTCAACGGTTCTAACTCGTTCCAACACACTAGTTAAGATGATCCTAGAACTATATGTTCGCATATGGATTCTAAGCAGTTCTGATTCACATTCTGAACTGTTGTGAATTTTCTGTTGGGATAAACAAACCTGATACTTCACATCACTACTGGTTCGTGAATCTAATTTTCTTGCCTTTGATGGTCCGTGAAAAGGTGGTCCACGGTTAAAAAATAGTATCTAATGTATCAAGTTACAAGTAGCTTGTATTATGTTGATCAAAGCTATATATTTTTCTTTAATAAACATTATTATTTTTCCTAGAGTAATAAACACATATTTTCAAGATGAATTCCCTTTTCATTTTGATTGTCATAACAAATATCTACTATTATGTTGTACAAGTGTTGGTATGTATGTTCTATTCAACTTCTGGTGTATCTTTATTTTTCCGGTAACGCGAAGAGAGGAAAATGAACCGCCGTCTTATCCGGGTGATATTTTTTTTAGTGCTTAGGCTTAATTTATTTCGACAGGGGGTACTGACTAATTTTTGGTGATAAAAATCATGCATTTTTTCTCGATTTTTCTCAAGACTATTTCATTTCAGACCAAAACTGAATTTAAAAACCTACAGTTGAAGGTATTTTATTAATAAAATTGATGAAATGTGTAAAAAATACTTTAACACATTTTCATAAATTTTGAAAATTTTTGCTGGCTATAAAATTTCCTTCAGTTAAAAATGCTAGTAAACGGAAAAGAAAGTAAGAATTAAGAAAGTAATAATCAGTTTTGAGTTATCAAAATATATTTTAAGGGTCGTTCAAACATTTTAAATGTTAAACATATCTGTAGATACGTTCAAATATGTTTTCAGGGTGAGGATAAATCTGTTAAGCACTATTGTTATTTTAATTCTGGAAACTGTAATTAACTATTTTACTAACTATATTAACGAAAGTATAAAGTACAATGTATTAGGAGGATAGATAAGACAGAATAATATTCGATATTTAGTAATCGCGTAATTTTAATTGTGTTAAATCTTGAAGTATTATATACCCAGATGTCATTTTAATATATTATTTCTTTATATAAGTGATTATTATAGGATGAAAGTGTTTGTAACAATTTTTAAGTAAGTCCAAAGGATTGAGAATCTGCCGTTGCGCTTTGCCGCTTTGTTCTTCTTGGTCCAACCCAGTTGCAATCCAGTTGCACCCGCTTGGCTTGGAATCTAAATTTGCTTGCATGGAATCTGCTTGAAATAAGAGCTACACCCACAGTGAGTAGGATTGAATTCAATTCTGGTAAAGTAGCACACTTTATTTAGCCAGTATCTAGCCTTTAAGCATCCCTTGCACGCTGCCGTCCAGGCATCTGACTCACTAGGGTCTTTTCCCCTTGACTTAAATTCACTGCGCGCTGGTAACTGCACGTTACTCCCCCACTTCTCTCGTTAGGGACGTCTTTTGCATAGGGATCCTCCTTTTAACATTTGATGTGGGCCTCATCAGGAAACTCTTTCCCAAGGCTAACGTATCCCTTTGTATTAAGACTGGCGTACACGCCGCGTCCTCTTCCCGTGATAGTCGCTGTGTC
The DNA here is from genome assembly GCA_963971575.1 of Liopterus haemorrhoidalis. Classification (NCBI taxonomy): domain Eukaryota; kingdom Metazoa; phylum Arthropoda; class Insecta; order Coleoptera; family Dytiscidae; genus Liopterus; species Liopterus haemorrhoidalis. The sequence continues at coordinate 7,747,233 of OZ020611.1, forward strand.
ACCCCAACAAATACCGCCAGCTCACGTTAAATATACAGTCCACTCGTTCTGTGTCTAGCGATTCCAAAAGACACTGGTTCTTCATGTTTTTCCGCCAATTAAGCGCTTCGGTCGCAACAAACAGTATACACAAATATATACCTTTAGTACACGATTGAAACATAAAAATGAAGTTACCAATTTTGTTAATTGACGAATTAATATTCAGTTCAAATGGTGAGGATGATAATCAACCTTTCAGGTTTACCTACCCCGAAATTGGTCTAAAGAACCAGATCTACAATTAACTTGTTCTAAGATAGAAGAGAATAAAAACGAACAAAATTTAACAACGAATAAACACAGTTTGAAACAAAGAAATATTGGCGTTTTATTTCAGTACTCTAGACAACATCAAAACTGCTGTTTTTATCTAGATCAGTTGCGCAAGTTTTATGCCATTTAGTGTCCTTTTCCAAATGGAATACTTCCAAAGTGACACAAGTGATGTGAAGTTATAATTCCTAATGAACCTCTGTCCTTTTAGTAAACGCATAACAGAGCTAAACCTATATAAGAAATGTTATTATGAGGAACTAAAAACGAAGCTAAAATGTAATGAATTAACAAACATTTTTATAAGAGATTTATATGAAGACCAGTGCCATTAAAGTCACGTGTGGCATCACTGATCTAAAGTATTCAGTTTAAATGTGATTTAGTGAAACCATATATACTAATTAAGGATTTCATTAATTAACATATAAAATGATTAACATTATATATGATGTATGCTCTGTTCGCCAAACAGGATGTGACAAATGTTACAATGATCCCGCGGATTACAAATTAGTATGACAATTAAATACTGTATTTGCGGTTACTCAATAGTTTGCCATCGCTTATTTTACATTTACGATGTAATGATAGTATATAGAGTTGGTTTATTGAGTCAGCCAACGTGCGTCAACATTAAAATCTAAATTATAACGTAATAATAATATGAGATGTTGGAAGAATAAAGATTGATTCATTTAATTTTTTTCTTTTTTTTTACCCAAAAGCCTTTTTTATCGACGCATGTTAAAAGTGAAATAGGTTGACAAAGTCTCGAACAATGAAGTATTACAAAGAACTGAAGCAAGAAGATTTTTGCTTCAAAATATAAATAAAAGAATAGCTAGCCTGATGGGGCATATTTTGCGACATGAGGGTTTGCTGAAAATAATCGTGAAAGGTATGGTCTAAGGAACAAATCCTAAAGGAAGACCCTCCTTAAACTATATGAGTCAATTGAAGGAGTAGCTTAACGACCATTTTAGGTCCAACAACTCCTTGAGGTTCCTGACCATCCAGAATTCCCCTGAACATCTTGAGGTCCCTGAGTATCCAGAGTTCCTCTGCACTCCTTGAGGTCCCTGACCATCCAGAGTACCTCTGAACTCCTTGAGGTCCCTGAAATATGTTGATCTAAAGAAAAAGGTAGAAGTCAGGGAAGAATGGAGAGTTGATACCAACCAATCTTAGGATTGGTAACTTTAAGAGAGAGATGCCTCTTTTCCAAATAAATATACTATCTAGAAACAATAGAATGTTAATTATAAAACAAATTAAAATGAAATTTACATAGTTTTAAAATTAGAACATGCCAATATGCATTAAAATATTAATTTTAATAAAATCGAATATGTTTCAATATAAGAGCACTATAGATGCAGTTTTGGACTTTGTCGCGTATGTTTCGGATGCATTAGAATCAGGGAAATACTGTCTTAGTGTTTTTCTTGATTTAAGCAAGGCTTTTGACTGCATATCTCATGATATTTTATTAACCAAACTATATTTTTATGGTTTTGACGACAAGAGCCGTGCCATGCTTAAATCATACTTATCTAACCGGAAACAGTTTACCCAATTTAAAAGTAGCGTTTCTGAGTATCTTCCTTTACATTTTGGTACTCCTCAAGGTTCAGTTCTCGGACCGCTACTATTCTCAATATATATTAACGACTTGCCTCTCGCTATGACATCTAAATCAATTCTTTACGCTGACGATACAACTTTACTAAATTGCAACCATGATCTAGATTCCCTTATTACAGAAAATGTTTCTCTGATGAACAGTGCAAACTCTTGGTTGTCTAGCAATAAACTGATTTTAAATACAGATAAAACCCAGACCTTGCTACTGAGCACCAGAAAACATGATTTTGCCAATCCCCCTTTCGTTAAATTTCTTGGTATCCACGTTGATCCTTACCTTCGTTGGGATCAGCACGTGGATGTACTCAGTCGTAAACTGCGATCGACCGTGTATCTAGTAAGGAATCTGAAGCATGAAGTCAGCATAGATGTTGTATTGAAAGCCTATTTCTCCCTCTTTCAGTCCCACCTAACCTATGGGTTAATAATCTGGGGACATTCACCTGCAGCCAAAAGAATTTTCAGCTTACAACGTAAAGTTGTAAGAATAATTGCCAGTGCTCCTTTTAGAGCGGATTGTCGAGATCTTTTTGTAAAGCTGAAAATAATGTCATTGCCTTCACTATTTATTTATTTATGTCTATTGTTTGTACGCAAAAACTTACACAATTATATCACTTTTAGTGAAACGCACGAGCACAACACGCGTTGTAAAAATAATATTCGTGGTAAGTTTTTGCGCTTAAATAAATCCAGGAATTGTTCAAATTACTTTGCTGTGAAATTTTATAATCTTTTACCAGAGACTATTACTACACTACCACTAGACAAATTCAAACTTAAACTTAAACACTTATTTATAAATAACCCATTGTACACAATTGATGAATTTAACAACGTTAATTTTGATGAACTTTTATGACTTTGTCTCTTAATATTGTATTGACTGACTGAAAGCAGTTCTTTGTATTTGTAATTTGGTCAATAAAACTATTATTATTATTATTATTATTTTGGGGTTTGTCAGGTCTTGACAAGCGTCCACTAATCTCAAACTTCAGCAACCTTTTGAGCCGCGTCATACTAGATACTAGTGGAGCTAAATACACACGACTGCATCCCAAACCCTGGCGATATGCAGCCGAGGAAATTACGCTAGATCCAGAGCCCGCACAATGCGGAGTGACCCGAGCAGCACTGCTTTCTGCATCCTGCAGATCAAAGAGTTGGCAGAAGATCTACAGGCGGGAATGGACTCAATTTCCCTTCGATATTATTATTATTATTATTATTATTATTATTATTATTATTATTATATATACAAATAAGTGCACAGTGCTACAAATAGGTTCATCTAAACCCCTCCTCACTTACCACCTCCAAGGAACTGAACTTAAGTCTGTGAAGGAACAATTAGATCTAGGTATTACCATAAGAAATGATTTAAAGTGGTCTTCGCAAATAGTCAAAGTGGTAAAAAAGACTAACTCAGTCCTGTATATTCGTCGCAAGGCGTTTAAAAATATGTCAGCCGAATTATTCTTGTCTATATACAACACATACGTCCAACCCATCTTTGAATACGGCATTGCAGTTTGGTCTTTGTATTTGTTAAAAGACATCAACTCCATGGAGAAAATTCAGAGAGGTGTCATTCGGTTGCTTGTTGCACTTCGGAACTTATCATACGCAGACAGGTTAAGCAAGTTAAAGTTAACCACCTTACAAAAAGGCCAGAGCGTGGCAACCTCATTGAGACTTTCAAAATTTTAAAAAGTGCATACTCGATTGATATGACATTCTTATTTAACTTAAATATGAATCAACTCAGAGGTCATTCATACAAATTAAAAAAGGATAAATTTAAAAAGTATTGCAGGCAGCATTTTCTATGTAACCGTGTGGTTGACGCATGGAACAGTTTACCCGTTTCTTCTGTTTCATGCAATAACACAAACACGCTCAATGGATTAGTTACCCTAACACAAATAATATTCATCAATATGTATATGTAACAAATGTTTTATATGTTTTATAATTGCTTTATTTTTTTATATATGTAAATATTACATTGTATTCTGTACGCTGTATGTATATTCTGTACACTTATATTTATGTAAACCCAACAAATTATTTTTTCACTGAACCGCAATATTGATATTAATATTCAGTTCGGTGGGCCAATCAAATTTCTTGGGATTTATATCGATAGTACACTTAGCTGGCACGATCACATTAACTATTTGGCTAACGTTCTTAAAAGGGTTATCTATGCGTTCATCAGGCTGAAAACGTCTGTGTCATTCGATATGCTGCGTATGTTTTATTTTGCTGCTTTTCAGTCGCGCTTAACTTACGGCATAATTCATTGGGGTTTAAGTTCATCTGTTAACAGAATTTTTTTGCTCCAAAAACGTGCTGTAAGAATCCTGAATAATGTTCCTAACAGGCACCACTGCCGAGAGCTCTTTAAGAAATGCAGCATTTTATCTTTCTATAGTTTATTTGTTTATGTTTGTCTGGTATACGTTAAAGAAAACCCGAACAAATTTGTAACCGTATCTTCTAGACATGTTTACAATGTTCGCTCTGCTGGCAACATCAGACTACCAAGACTTAGATTGTCTAAATCTAGGAATGGTGTTTTTTTGGCAGCCATTTTCTTTAACTACCTACCAGTCTCTCTAAAAACTTTGTCAATTAGATTATTTAAGTTCAAGATTAAAAAAATTCTTATTGAGAATTGTCTCTACAATTCGGACGAATTTTTCAAAATTAATTTCAATAATTACACTTAACATGTAAGCTATTTTTTCTACCTTTGTTAATTTTATATATACATTTTTTTTTCTCTTATCTATCATAATTATTTTCATTTTTCAATGTTTTCAAATGTTTTTCTACTTTTGTTTAATTCAATTATCATATATGTACTGACAAATGTAAACGTCGTAAGATGTCTAGCATGAAATAAATATTATTATTATTATTATAATTATTATTGTATACTGTATTCCGATCTGAAACATTATCGGCTTGTAGCCGCCTGTTTCAAAACAAATAATAATAATATATATATATGAGTTAGTAACAATACCTAATTCTTCATAAATATTTTTTCTTTAAATTTTATTGCTCATTAACATCTCCATTGGTACTAACTTATATTTAAAACTAACCTCACTTTTTGAGAATTTACATCGTTTACATTGTCGACATGTTAATTTATTGTTGACATAAATTTACACGTAAACGTAAACGCTCATCACTGGTCCCTAGTAGCCATTTGACAGTTATCCATAGAAATGAAACTAGTAAGGTATAGATACTGTTCTTTCGATACTTGTATATTAATATTTGATACATTTTGTTCCGATATTTTGCTGGCATTTTTTAAAGTTATTATCAGTAATATTTGTACGTAGAAGCCTGGACTTTAGCTAAAAAGTTAAATAGGATAATAACAGGGTAGCCTGATGTCACCGTCTCTCTTCAATGTCTACGACGGTCTAAGTGGTAGACTGAGCGGAGAGAAAATAGGGTGTGTTAGGGGTAGCACTCTTATCAACCATGTTAGCTATGCGGACGGTTCTCATCAATCCGTCTCTTGCTGAACTGCGTCGACTGTTGAGTATTTGCGTTCAGTATACCGATGAACATGGTCTTCTTACAACGCCAGCAAGACTGAGTACATTGTGTTCCAGCCGCGAGGCAAAAAGTACAATGTTCTTGGCATAAGTCTCAACGGTACCGCAGTCAAGCAAGTCTCATCTGTTACGTACCTCGGCCACATTATCTCAGATAATATGTCCGACAACGCTGACATTGAACGACAGTGTAGAGCTATATGTGTCCGCGCTAACATGTTGAATAGGAGATTCGCCAAATGTAACCCTAGTATACGAGTCTACCTTTTTAAAACATACTGTACTAATTTTTATACCGCACCTCTCTGGGTACAATATAGCAACAGTTATTTCCGTAGACTCATTCCTTGTTACAATAATGCCTTCCGCCTTATTAACAATCTACCGAAATATTGTAGCGCTAGTAGTATGTTAGTTAATAGTAATGTCAATACGTGTAAATCAGTTGTAAGAATGAATATGTGTAATTTTAGATCTCGTTTATACAACTCTGTAAATCCGGTTGTCCGCTCTTGCTTTCGTACGGACTCTGTCTTCATTAGGTCTTTGACGGCGGTCGGATTTGTACAAACGACATTATAATGTATAATTTGTACTATTGTTTTGTTTTGTATTATTGTTAATAATGGCTACGTGCTGTACTATTAAATAAATAATAATAATAATAGATGCCTTCAAAATCTGGATTTACAGAAGAATATGGCGTATTTTGAGGACTAGCACAATGAAGAACGAAGAAGTGCTCACCAAGATGGGAACAAAACTTTATTTAATATTCCTAATTAAAAAGAAGAAGTTACAAGAAGAAGAGGTAAATGTAATTTATTACGGTTATAAATAAAAGGAAAAATAATTGGCAAGAGATCAGTAGGAAGAGGACGAATGCCCTAGTTGCGAAACTTGAGAGAGTAGTTCAGAATGTCATGCATAGATCTCTTCAGGACGGCAGCATCCAAGGTTAAGATTGCTATGTTAGTGTATAACTTCCGAAGTGGAGATGACACTTGAAAAATAAATTTTTGCATAATAATCTGAATCAGCGATACCAGTGGTAAAGCATGGTATTTGATATTAAGTAAAGTTATAACACTTTTGAATTTCGCCAAAAACTCTAAGCCTAAAATCTATTACAACACACACCGGAACCAAATAAAACACATCACGCAAATTTAAATACTTAACTATCAATTTCAAATCGGTAAGTTATTATTTCGGTAATTTACTGCAACTTACAATACATACTAAAATTCGAATTATGTTAATAGTAACCAATATTTTAATTTCACAAATTCGTTCTCATAATTTCATATTTACGCTAAATCGAAACGCACACATCGGAAAAGTCTAGGAATATTGAATAAAATATGAAAATATATTGCTTATTGTACATTTAATGTTGTATTTCAATTAAAGTAACCAATTATGAGAAGTTGACTATGGAACACAAGTAAAAACAATAACCAACAAGACAAAACAAATACAAATTTTATTTAGCACATGATCCGTAGGTTTATCACATGTTTCATTTTAATTCGATTTAAATTGTTTATATTAATAATTGCAGTGTTTTTAAGTAGTGGAATTCTTTTTTAATAATGGGGCAATAGCATTTAACTATCCACGAGATGAATCGTGCGGTGTGAATTCTCCAAGCTGGCTTCAGGCAAGTTGATGTAGCCATGCGGATAGAAGTCTCAAAGTGTCATCAGTCGGTTATGGAGGCATTATAGGGAAACAGAGAGTCCAGCCGAACAACATCCGGGAATTGGTTGCTGTACAACAGCAGGTCAAGACAGATTTTTGGTTTTAAATGCTAGAAGACAACCTACTCTTACAGCAACCGAATTGACAAGGGAGTAATAGCGAGCGCACAACTTAACCGTTAGTCGCGATACTGTAAGAAACCGTCTCCACGAAACTAATATTCTATCTCGACGACCAATCAGATATCAACCCCTCTCTAGAGGCAATCGCAGTGCAAGATTAGACTGGTGTCACAATTTTCAATATTGGTGTGACAATGATTGGGCTACAGTTTTGTTTACTGATGAGTCCAGATTTATAATTCATCCAGATTCTCGTCGGGGTATAAGAAGATCCAGTAATTTGGAACGTTTGAGGCACGTCCAGGAAGTTCACAGTTACAGAGGTGATATTGTTATGGCATGGGGTGGGATAATCATTGGCGATAGAACTGATCTCGTTTTTCCAATGGATTTTTAACAACACAACAATATTTGGATAATATTCTTCAACCTATTGTGCGTCCATTTCGTGGTAGTGTTGGTGATCAGTTTCATCTTGCCCAGGATAATGATCGGCCACAAGTTGCGCGAATTGTAACGAACTGGCTGGATAACGAAGGTATTGATGCGATACCATGGCCAGCTTAGTCACCGGATCTAAATCCGATTGAACATGTGTGGGACATGCTTAAGAGAAGAATTACTCCACACATGGATAGCATCCACGATAATTTTAGATTAAGAGAGCTTCTAAGAAAAGAATAGGCACAGGTATCTCAAGAACACATCGATAATGTTATTTTGTTCAAGAATCGCAGCTGTGGTCAACCAACGTGGAGATCATACTCTCTATTAGCATTGGTTTTGTTTTCATTTTTTACAATTCTGTACATCTAATTTATTTTATTTTATTTTTTCTTTGAATATTTATCATTTTTATAATTAATATTTAGCTTATTTTGTTGTAAACTATTATTTATTGAGTATTTTAATTGATAGAATACAATAGACGTACAAAAGAAACCTATATTTATTTTAATATATTATTTTATATCCCTAGACTTTTCCGATATGTGTAGATTCTCAGCGCAAACTTCTATTTCCTTATTAAAAACATGTAGTTTATCCATTTAATTTAATAGTAGTTCTCCTAATATCAAATATAACAATAGTGTCAAGTTTCAAGTTCAAATTTCGAATAATATTATATCACAAAAAGAAAAGAAAGCATTTTGGCGTTAGCCACGTTTCTCTAGACCTATTAGGTAAAACTGGATTATTTTTCTAGTTTCCCCTGTATTCGTTGAATATATTCAAACAATCCAAGCAAAATTGACATAAGTAATTAATCTATCAGAAATATTCTCGTACACCTGAGTCTCTAACCTCAATTTACCAACTGCAGAATTAATAATTCCACTAAAAATCTTCATGTTAAAATGAAGCTCCGCTTTTCATGAGACACGCGGATGATATATTGTAACATCTGGGACTGCGGACCATTCGTCACGTGACCAATTACGATCTACAAATCATATCTGGTTGCCTGACTGTTCCGGGATGACCGGTACCGGTTCATACAGGACAACCGGTTTGGACACAGCCATCGGTTACAGTACTCCGCATCGAATACTGATCGCTCTTTTGTTACACATATAAATTATAGCCGATAAAAAATTTAAGATCAATGAAATAAATATTCGTCTAGATGGTTAGAATCATTTATTTGTTGAGATGCGCAGGCGTTATAGTTCGTATTGGCACAACATATTTCTAACTAGAAAATTTTATTGTGACAATAGTTTTTTAAGATACTATCAGAGTTTCAAAACTATGCTAAATTTCTCAAGGAATGCCAACTAAATTGGTTAGTAGTCAAATTGTTTCGATAATACAATAAGTTTAATAATGGCCGGTTGCTAAAGTAAGAATTATCCCTAACTCGAGTTAAAATCATTTGTTTTTGTATGTTGTAATATACAAAAACAAATGATTTTAACTCGAGTTAGAGAAAATTCTTACGTGAGCAACCCGTCATCAGACTAATATATATGTGGTAAATACTAATCTGAAAATTAAAGTATAATTAAGTGACATAGTGGCTAGTGTAGCGATGCACTGACTTCTAGGCCATGGAGACTCGGGTTCAAATCCCGGTTATGGCATGGATAATTGTGTTGACAAAAAATTGTGTTGGTCAAAAATTTAAAAAAAAACATCTACTGGATAATGGCTTTAGTAGATAAGTCCAAAAATACCAAAAAAAAAAAAAAAAAGTGGCACAGCCTTACTCTTTGACCAAGTGGATGCAGTGAAAACAAAAGCATGTAGAAAAAAGTATGTTTATTTAAAATAAAAAATAAAGAAATTAAAACTATTCCAAACAAATTATAAACTATTCTGAAAATTTTTTATTCGAAAAATTAAAGAATGGAAACAATCAACCATTAAAAGATTTTTACTATTTTTATTTCTATTTATTTTTTTGCAAATTCGTTAATAAATCGTTTTCCTACGACTACTATGGAACTGTCTCATTTCAATACTCTTACGGACACCGTTATTTTGGACGTTTGCCATTGCTGTTTGTAGTAGATATAATACTTCATGAGTATATAAAATATATTCGGACGTTTCGGAAACTGCTCAACAATCTGTTTCCGTCTTCAGCGAAAGTCCAGGTATAGTACCAATTTCTTCGCTATTAAATTTTATAATGTGCTTCCTCCAGCCATCAAGAGTCTCAACATTTTAAATTTCAAAAAAATAACCAAGAGATATTTAATATGCAGGGCCTTCTACTCCAATGAGGATTATCTGATAAACGATTTCAGTGAGTTGTAGGAGGTTCTATGATCACTCAGTTTGTCCAGCTAAATATCATGTACCTATGTATGACATTTGTAAACATGCACATTTATAACCTATATATACAATATAATATGCATCTTTTAATGTCCCCTATATATTTTGTAAAACTAATGTTATTGACGATTGTAAAAACTTTAATATTTTTAGCACATAATAAATATTATTATTATGGGGTTTGTCAGGTCTTGACAAGCGTCCACTAATCTCAAACTTCAGCAACCTATTGAGCCGCGTCATACTAGAGACTAGTGGAGCTAAATACACACGACTGCATCCCAAACCCTGGCGATATGCAGCCGCGGAAATTACGCCAGATCCAGTGCCCGCACAATGCGGAGCGACCCGAGCAGCACTGCTTTCTGCATCCTGCAGATCAAAGAGTTGGCAGAAGATCTACAGGCGGGAATGGACTCGATTTCCCTTCGATAGGAGGCTTTCATGCCACCCAAAACACCAACTATCAG